>JASAOG010000353.1:0-241316 GCA_030265305.1 Biomphalaria pfeifferi | reverse complement strand
CCCACTCTCGAATAAAACTGAATTTTTTTTCTTCATAACTATTTCTTTTACCTGACAAAGCTAGAATCAATATTTAAAAGTAACTAATTAGTTAATTAACTATTGGTAATTAATTATTGTTTTGGTATCTCGAACCAGAGAAAAAAAATTGTACTTGACTGAAGCGGTGGTATAAGCTGAATAAGACAAATTTATTAATCGCCGCTTTAAAGTAAGTTTAAAACAAACAATACATAATACTCAATCTTCTATTTTCATAAACACCTCACTAGCAGAATGGTTAATATGTCAGATTGAGGAGACTTGAGCCATGAGTTCGAATTCAGAATGTTCCTCCACCAGTTTTTAATGATTTTAAAGCCAGATGTCTCTTTTTGTCTCCCCCCCCCCTCCCCATGTCCCAACTGGTCCATACAAGTAATAGGATCATAGCAACCAAGATAGTGTATTGAGAAAGCTAAAAGCATGAAATTAGCGCTAAACAAATCAATTGATAAAAATATATTTAATCAGAGATATTTATTGCTGATGGTGTTGGTTGGATCTTTTACAAACTGAATGACATGACTGATCCAAACTGATTGATACAATACACTTCGTATAAGCTTTGTTGTTGTTATTTTTTTAAAGCTTTTTTTAACTTCAATAACATTCTTTCGCCACGCAAAGACAAACATACACAAACACTCTTTTGTTCCCCTGGCAATCAAATCATTAATAGAAATAATCTGATATAAACTTTTCGCATGTAAATTATGAGTGAGTCTGGTGTGATTGTACATTTTGGTTTGTTATAGTTCTAAATTATACATTTAATTTTTTGTATTTGTAATTCACAAATTGTAAGACAAATTTCCGTACGGACAATAAAAGATTATTATTATTATAATTATTATTATTATCGAATATATGCCAGCACAAGTCTCAGCTAGTTAGGACACAGGCCACAGAGAGACATTATGTCAATGTTATTGTTGTGCAGAAATGTCCAGAGGGCTCGTATTGTAACTTGCTTTGTTTCTGAGCCAACTGTATCAACTTTAAGTCCAGGTGAAGTTTGAGATTTTTTAAATTAATGTTTGGATTTTCCGCAGTGTAAAAAGCTTTAAAGAGTTTTTTCTAAAGAGTTTCTATTTCTCTAAATGACTTCCAAGGCTAATACACAGAACCCTTTGTTTGGAATGTGAAGTGGGTAGTACTACAAAAACATTTTTTTACTAAATTCTTACAAATATTTATTTTTAATTTGTTGAAAGCTCATTTAATGTATACTTTGTAACATTTTACACTGACCTATAACATCTTAGGTTTTGCAGACCACGATGTCACACAACATGCTAACATAATTTTACACTAGGAACATAGAACATTGCTTGGCAAAAAAAAAGGTCATGGGTGAATCGTCAAAATGTAAGAGAATTATTTCATTTTAGTGGAAGAACTCCACATTAACACAGGAATTAAAACTAAGCCCTAGATGAAAACTTAGGACAAGCTATTGACATAAACTTTATTATGTATCTTATGCTTAACTAGAATAAGAGCTTGGAAGCCATGAAACAAAAACCAACAAGAGACCATGGAGAGTGGCTTGTTTTTACTGAGCTCTATGTTCCAAGAGGAACGCAAAGGAAAGATGATGATGATAAAGTTTCAGACACTAGTGATTATCTATTTGAAGTTACAATCTATAGTTCATTCTAACTTTAAGGCAAAAGTCACTTAGATTTAAACTGAAACACGTTTTTCTGAGAGTGTATCGTGATGTTTCAAAATGTTTAGGATATCAGTTTGATGCTGTTTATTAAAATGTTTTTAGCAACTTAAAAAAAAAAATGCAGGTTCGACCTTCATCTTTGTGCAGGACTTGCTACATTTCATGATTTCTTGATCTCTAGTGCTGGCAGAACTTTTTTACGCTGTGCATAGATTCAAGCCACACTGGTAGAAGAGAACAATGTTTACCATGTCCTGGTCTACATAAATACCTCCCAAAGGAGCCTGTACCTATGACGTCAAGCACTAGAGCTCGTAGGTTACATCCTACGATAAAATTGGCAAGCAACTCACTGGACCGACATGAATGGAACCTGTTCTGCTCACAATAAACATGTCGCATTGACCCAGCCCTACTTAAACTTATCAGTTTACGGAACAATATGCACTCATTAGTGTAAGACCTAACAGAGAACACACCTTTGACCTTTAAGATCATGCCCAATTAGACAATAGATGCCTGGAAGCAGAGTTATTTTAGTCTACTTTAGATGGGAAAGAACAAATTAAAGCCAGAAGTAATAGTATACTTTAATAAGTTAATTAGTGCCATCCTTTGGTAAAACAAACATTAACAATATGCCCTAATTTTATCACTACAAGCTTTGGGATGACATCATAAAAACTACAAAAAAGAGCGACAATTTTTATTTTCTCTACTACTTCAATAAAAAGAATAAATGCCAATTGTTTAGAAAGATGTTGTGTAATACATAAATATAGTATATATGTTTTGTACTATGACTTACTGTAATAACACAGCAATTTAATTTTTGAAAACGTTTTCATTTCGACAGCATTCAGAAAGATAATAAACTAACTGAAAACTTATAATAATTAGCTCATAGTTAGTAAATATTAATTTCCCCCTTCAGACCTTGCGATCTATAATGAATATGTTGTTAAGGTCATCTGTTTCTGTGGCCCATGGTTAATAAGGGTATCCTGTGGCCTGCACAATCACCAACTGCCTTTACTTTTCCCAACTAAAGTCAGGTACCCATTACAGTTGGGGTCTTTAAAATCCCGAAATTCAAAATCCCATTCTTCACCCAGGACCCCAGGTTCGGAAGCTAAGCGCTAAACCACTCAGCCACCGCACTTATAGTTTTGAATAATTAGTGAAGAAGTAATATAAAATGTAAGCAGATACTTAAGTTAGTGATGTATGGAGAGGTGACCGGTCATTTAATCCCCGGTCACTTCATCCCCGGTCATTTTATCCGAGGGCACTTCCTCCCCGGTCATTTCATCCTTGGTCACTTCATCCCCGGTCATTTCATCCTTGGTCACTTCATCCCCGGTCATTTCATCCTTGGTCACTTCATCCCCGGTCATTTCATCCTTGGTCATTTCATCCCCGGTCATTTCATCCTTGGTCACTTCATCCCCGGTCATTTCATCCCCAATTAAATATTTTTTATTTAGTTATTGTGTAATTGTGCTTTTAAGGGTTAGCTTTTAAGCCCTCATTTCATCTCATATATAAATGTGCTTCTTTAGAATTTTTGTTAGATATTTCCGACATGTTATTAAAGCGTTTAAGCTCTCTTCATACTTGTTGAGAAATAAAATAATATATGCAAATAAGAAGACATATTGTAATGCGGAGTTTGAATTTAAGTTTTATTGTTTCTGTTTGTTGTAGGGATGTCAATATTATCCTGCGCATATTGTGTGATGTAATAATCAAAGGTCAAGGTTGTGGTGGTAGTAGGGAAAATCTTTTGAGAGACAGAAGTACCATTTGAATAATTATGTTTAGGCCGCTATGCACTCTCATAATTTTTCATCCAAGGTGTGGTGGAAGTAGTGGAAATCTATTGAGAGATGAGAACGATGAGACTACTTATGATCTTGCCGCTGAGAACTTATCTCCTGAAGGTCATCTGTCACTTGATTTGTCCACAGTTCTTTCTGAAACTTGAGCGATTGTCAGTTCAAACCCGGATAGAACGTTGGATTGATTCTAATAAACGCTGACGTCAAGCATTACGCAACACTGGCCTAGACATTACACACGATGTACATCAAAACGAATCAAAGAATCGTCTTCTGTACCTACTAGCAATAGAGCGCTTATCTTAGTGATTTTAATTAACACGCAAAAACAATTTTTACGTTAGCTCTATAGATGAGAATGTTTTATAATTTTAACGACATTCTATTCTATTCTTATTTATTAATGTTAATATTTTTGTTATGTAAATAAAAAAAGTATGAAATATAGTTAATTTCATACATTTTAGAATTATTATTTAATAGATTAGAGGATGAAATGACCAGCGGATGACATGACCAGGAGATGAAATGACCAGGGGATAAAATGACCAGGGGATGAAATTGACCAGGTGATGAAGTGACGGGGAATGAACTGACCGGGAACCGTATGGAGAGAAAGAGAAAAAGAGAAAAGAGAAAAAAAAACAGAGCGAAAAAGAGAGAAAAACAGAAAAACAGAAAAACAGAGAGAGAGGTAATGAAAAAGAGAAATAAAGAGGGAGAAAATGAGATAAGATGTATGGAGAGGAAAGAAAGAAATGGAGAGAGAAAGAGAGGTCAAGAAAGAAAGAGATAAAACAAGAGATTGAGAGAAGAAAGAGAAAAAGAAAGTTAAAGAAAGAAAAAGCATGAGCGATAAAGAGAGATACAGAGAAAGAGAGAAAGTGAGAAAAAAATCTCTTGGGAGTAGAAGAAAGAACTTCTTGAAAATGAATTATATTTGACTACTTAGCTAGGACTTAGAATTGTTAAACATGAGCAGATGTTACGTTACGGATGTTTAATTAGCTCGACTTCACACACAAACACACACACAATTTTCAGACCAAATGCTCAAACACTAACTACTTATGACAGTTTTGACAGATGGCATGAGATGTTAGCTGTAAGTCTAGATACAACAAATGGACAAGTCCTATGTTTATTACCTGGTTAGTCTACAAATAAACTACAAGCATAGCGCCAAGTTATGGATAAATTGTCTAAGTTTAAATTTACAACATATAGTTTGAAGTTTAATGACTTAATTATTTTTGTTTCTTCAACTTTTCAGAATTAAGACATTAATATTTAAACTCATTAACAACAAAGAAAGGAATGTACAATTGTGTATATCTGAAATAGAATTCAACTGATATAGAATAATACATTCAGTACAAAGATTGTCAAAGCTATGATAGAAACCAGAGTTAAAGGGGAGTAACTACAACTTAAACAGTCAGATGAAGAGCTTGGCTGATGGAAAGAAATTACAGGTTCAAAACGTATTTAAACACATTAAACTCAGCTGCCAACTCACAGACCTTCATATTTAAACACCAACGTGGATTATAATCCAGTAATGTGAATAATTTATTTTTCCCAACCGGAAGTGAGAAATGCATTTTTTGGGGAGAATTTAGAATTAATTTATAACTAATATAAAAAATGTGTTGTTTTAAAAAGCTCGCACTTCACGGTTCGCGTTATAATGTTCCAATTCATGCTGTTATATAATCAAACATTGTCCAACGACTTTTTGTCGCCATCTCTAAAGGACATTGCATAGATAGAGGAAAATGTACAAATAGAAAGATGTTTTAAGTATCCGGTGTACAAAGTACTGAAGTGTATATATATATATATATATATATATATATATATATCTTTTATATAGCGCTACTTTCATGCTTATAGCATGCTCAGAGCGCTTTGGTCCAATCTCATTTGTGGACCAGTTGGGGGGGGGTGTACCTGGGAGAAGGTTTTCCGTGTTGCCTTTAGGCACTCTGTGAACACAACTTTGCCCGAGTCGGGTGTCGAACCTCCAGCCCCCTTCATAGGTAGCAAAGCGTACTTAGCCTCTCGATCACGCTTCTCACAAGTATTAATAGGAGGTTAAGTATTTATAAGTAACCCTATAGTACTTTTAGTGCGTTTCTAAACACTGCCTGAACAAAATATTAAATCGTATTGCAGGGCGGGTCATTGTCCATTCGGTTCATACATTTCGCAAGGGTCAGGCCAAACTTGGACTCACAGCTTCCCCGCTGCGGGGGAATGAAACAGTCTCCCATATTCTTTGCAAAGACTTGTAAGACTGTCTTGACAGGTCTCGTTTAAGCCACGGTTCTTGTATGGTGACAGCTGGAAAAAGAAGTGCCACTGGATAGATCCACATGGAGATCGAGAATAAAGGAAAAGTCCCGGATTGCAGATGTTACACACAACAGAAGTAGAAAGAAGGGTGAAAATGCATCATATGCCTAACCTGAGACTGCATTTGTGTGTCAAGTATTGGCTTTTTTAGCCACACTGGAAGCTGCACAGGAAAACGATTGTCTTTAGAGACGTACAATTCCAAAGGATAGGACTTACTTGCATTACAAACAAGATCCGGGTTTCTGTCCAGGACTTTTGCAAGAGAGGAACTGAGCCTCTCAGGCCATCACTTCAAAGTAGTTTGATGATAATGAAAACCCTCAAGACGCCTTTCTTTGAATTTATGATTCACACTCTCATGCTGTTAGACTATTTAAATTTTATATTTTAAATTGTTTATGTATTTTTTGTGTGAGAAATATCCATGTTATCTCCAAGAAAATGTTGGGGGCACTTGGCTTCCGAATCGAGAGATCTCGGGTTTGAATCCTGGTAAAGACGCACATTTTTGATTCCGGAATTTTTAGGGTGCCCTTGAGTCAAACCAACTGTAATGGGTGCCAGACATTAGCTAGCCAAAAGGTAGTTTGTTGTTGTGTTGGCCCCATGACACCCTTTTTAAACGTGGGTCACAGAAACAGAAGAAATTTACATCTGCCCCCATAGATTGTGAGGTCTGAAAGGGGAACTTTCTTTTTTTTTTAAATATTAACATACATTCCCCCATTCGAACATCTGTAGTGTAAATAAATAAACTCATTAGACAGGTTGGGTAGCAGTAATGTATATAAATAAACTCATTAGACAGGTTGGGTAGCAGTAATGTATATAAATAAACTCATTAGACAGGTTGGGTAGCAGTACTGTAAATAAATAAATTCATTAGACGGGTTGGGTAGCAGTAGTGTAAATAAATAAACTCATTAGGCAGGTTGGGTAGCAGTAATGTAAGTAAATAAGTAAACTCATTAGGCAGGTTGGGTAGCAGTAATGTAAGTAAATAAATAAACTCATTAGGCAGGTTGGGTAGCAGTAGTGTAAATAAATAAACTCATTAGGCAGGTGGGGTAGCAGTAGTGTAAATAAATAAACTCATTAGGCAGGTTGGGTAGCAGTAGTGTAAATAAATAAACTCATTAGGCAGGTTGGGTAGCAGTAGTGTAAATAAATAAACTCATTAGGCAGGTTGGGTAGCAGTAGTGTAAATAAATAAACTCATTAGGCAGGTTGGGTAGCAGTAGTGTAAATAAATAAACTCATTAGGCAGGTTGGGTAGCAGTAGTGTAAATAAATAAACTCATTAGGCAGGTTGGGTAGCAGTAGTGATCAGACATAAGTTGATGTCCTTTATATTTTTGGATGAGCATCACCATTATTCATGGAGCTTCAACTGCATAAGTGTGCGAAATAAATCGGATTAAGTTTGAAATGGTAAAAAATGTTAATACTTATCATATTTAGACAATAAATTCTTGAAGGAAAATTGGTAGTTTTAATATAACCATAGTGTGTCCTATATGGTTCTGAGACATGGACACTATACAGAAAACAACTAAGACTTCTTGAGCCCTTCCAACAAAGATGTTTGCGCTCCATCATGGACATACGGTGGCAGGACCGCACTACAAACAGCGATGTCCTTGCGAATGCCGGTATGGACAGTGTAGAGGGACTTTTTATGGTCCGACAACTACGCTGGGCAGGGCACGTATCCCGTATGGTCGACGTAACAGAAGCGTTCCACGGAAACGCTTCAAAGACCAGCTTAGGCGTCAACTTTGCTTGGCTGACATGAAAGAGAGCACCTGGTTGCATGCGGCCTCAGAACGAGACAGCTGGAGGTCACTCACGAAGACCACGGGATACACATTTGAGACCAAAAGAAAATTCTCTGCCGTGGACAAACGCAAACGGCGAAAAGAAAATCTAAATCTAGCACCTGCGGACAATGGTTATGCTTGCCCTGGTTGTGGCAAAATATGTAGGTCACAGCATGGAAATACTGCTCTCCTCACTAATCTTCGGACTCGAAGACAGCCTTAATATTATTAGTGTGTCCTATGACTTGAAAAAAGGATAAATTGTTAGCTTTACTAAATTGTTCCATGGCTTAATCATGTGTCTGTCTATAAGAGGACTATACACAGGTTTCTTGACGCAGTAGACTAGCACTAGGCTATACATCAGAAGACAAATCAACGTATTGAGCTATGAAATGATGTCAAATGAAATGATTTGTTTAAAGAACGAACCCATGAAGACCAAACCTTCGAGAGCTTTTTAAAAATATGTAGCTAAGCGGTTTGTAATCATAAGTCTTTTTACCTCCTATCATTAGCATAGTCCTCAGTTAAAACAAGACTTAAGATCAAAGTCAAATCTATAATTACACAGATTTCAAAACAATACAAATTATAATTTTATTAAGTAATTTTGATATGTAAATGGTATACGTAAATGAAGTATCTAACAGTTATATATATTGGATAAATATTCTGCATCATATTATTTTATATAGTTGTTTAATAGGATTGTACTTTTCAATCTGCTATATTTAATAGGTGTACTTACTTTTCAATAAAACTGTTAGTTATCTATCTAGTATATGTCATTGTAATTTTTAATTGTAACATGCAACTTTATTTTTGTACACATTTAGGAGTTGTTAATTAACATAATGTATTTCATGTACAGAGTTATAGAAAAATTATAGAGAGAATGAATTATAATTGAACCTCTCAAGAGATTTTATGGTGAGATCATAGATATAGAACCTATAGAGAGAACTTAAAGAGAGAACTTGAAGAGAGAACTTAAAGAGAGAACTGAAAGAGAGAACTTAAAGAGAGAACTGAAAGAGAGAACTTAAAGAGAGAACCCATAGAAAGAACTTAAAAGAGAGAACTTGAAGAGAGAACTTAAAAGAAAGAACTTAAAAAGAGAACTTAAGAGAAACTTAAAGAGAGAACTTAAAGAGATTTTATTAAAATAGAGATAGAGAACACGTTTTCTCTTTTCAACTTTAAACAACAAAATTTAGCTTATTATTTAAGCATAATGACAACTACAAAACAACTCTAATGAGCCAGCCATCTTCGATGATATATCGACTTTAACAATACACATAGTATTACCAAAACGAGTTGCATCCCCCCTTTTTTTTCCTGGCTCCTACGCCATTGAAGTTAACGCGTTAGAAAATTGAAGGTTGTGTATACAATCAATTACTTCAAGTATTTCTTGATAGGATACATGAGACCAGGAAATGAGAATCCTTTACAAAAACGAAGAGAAATATAATCCTCAGAGCAGAGTTTAGTTGAGTACTACATTTATTTATTTTGATAACAAACATGTGACCTGAGCCGGAACTAGTCAGGCGGAAGTCAGAACTGGTAGTGGCAATAATAAAACGTCACTAACTGTAAGCTCTGATAAGTTCACTCTTAACACTAGTCTACACTCTACAATAATGATGTCAATGTCTTCGCTTCCGAAGATCAACGTGCAGTGATTCACATGACTATACAGACCCAGTTCCGACCTGCATATTTTCCTGCATCTCGTGCAGACAAAGCCGTTGTCCACTGGTGGTCTATTTAAGTTTTCTTTCCGTCTTCTGCGCCTGTCTTCAATAATGGCTTTTCTTTTAGTCTCAAATGTTTATTCCGCTGCCTGTCCAACTGTCTTTTTCAGAGGCCATCTGCTGCCAGCTACCTTCCTCTATGCCAGTGAGGGCGAAATGGCGCATGAGTTACTTATTATGCACATCCCGCATGGCAGACGACCGCATGCCAAAGGGGATCTTATTTGGCGAGCTTTAAGGAGGACACCTTAACAGAGGTGCCCCACGTAATCGCCATATAGACAATAGTAAAGAGAGTTCATAATACAATTAACTCCAGCTACACAACGAGACTGTAGAAATAATTGGGAAATGAAGATGATGGTGATGGTGATGGTGGTGGTGTTGGTGGTAGGGTGGTGGTGGGGGTAATTTTTAAAAACCCGTTTGCGTTAATGAACATCGAGATTAATTTCATAAGCCATTGGAGAATTTCATACATGGTGTGAAAACTATAAATAGCTATCCTTTCTGGTGTATCCGGTGTACAAAATAAAAAAAAAACTGTTGATAAGGCAATGTGTTGTTTTACCGCTAGAAGATACTTTTGTATTCAATCTTTAGCACCGAAGGATCAAAGTTGTCAGCGCTTCTTGTTTCTAGCACAAAATTAATTCAATATAAAGGAAATTTTAGACCTTCACACTATGACATAAAACTCACTTAAAAACAAATGGACACCTTATTAACGGTACAAAAAAATTGTTACAGAATCATTTGCTAGACATTGAGAAATTTCAAAATTAAAAGCTCAAACCTCTTCTATTAAGTTTGCTACAGAGATGTCCTTCTTCACACACACATCCGTCTCGGCAGTAAGTTTGGTGTAAATTCGTGTAAATGAAATACTCAATATGTACTAAACTGATCATGGAATTGGAAGATTAAGAAGTACACGAACTAATCACTAAAACTTAATCCAATATATTCACTAGTGCAGATGTAATAAATAGATCAGTGAGTCATATCTCTATATAGTGACACTTCTGTGTTGGTGATACAAACATTGTGACTATAGTGACAACTAGGTCTACACTTTTGGTGCATGTAATGTGTAAGTAAATCTAAACCTGCGCTCGGTCTCCGGAGTTTTCTGTACCTTGATGGAAATGTTTGATGCTAGTGGGGACTGTGTTGATCTAGGCAGGAGGTCACATATAGAAACACGTAGAGAATTAAACAAAGGAATATAACTATGGATATCTGTCTCTCTCTCTCTCTCTCTCTATCTATCTATCTATCTATCTATCTAATCTATCTATCTATCTATCTATCTATCTATCTATCTATCTATCTATGATTATCTATCTATCTATCTATCTATCTATCTACCTACCTATCCATCTATCTATCTATCTATCTATATCTGTTTGCGTTGTTTCTTCCCCGTGAGTTTCTGAAGCTGAAATAGATTCCCGAAGCACTAAGCGTTTGTCTTAATTTTTGATATACAGAAATTTTCAGAAATACAGTTTTTGAAGTGTTTACGCCTCAATTTCCTGCAATTATTATCTCAAAAAACTGCATTTCAAATATCAAATCTGCTCTTTAATGCACTCTATTTATGGAGCAACAGGTCAATGTGAGCTGGTGTTTTTTTCGGTGGAGGGTATTGAACCTAAAACTTGCCTCCATCCTGGCTGAGCACATATTGTTCAAAATTCAAATTTTAGCTATAGAAACTTCGAAGTGTGACCCGAAAGTCATATTTTATGTGTTGCTTTTTATTGTTTACCATTTTAATGGAATAGATCTACATTCTAGATCTATGGTAGTGACTCCCTAATTTGCTTCTGCATAGCTATCGTTAATTGTGTGTGTGTGGTGTATGAGGATATGTGTGCATGCGGATATGTCCGAGTATGTGTGTGTGTACATCTGTGTTATATTCCAACAGTACAGTGGGTAGATTCAAACCCGATTACTTACCCATTATCTTGTAATGACAGAGCCACATGACTCAGAAGGAGGAGTGCTGACATAAGGTGGTGTGAAGGTGACATGATCCCAACTATACACAAAAGATAGAGTCCAACAAAACGCACTCTGCTTGATGTGGAAATATTTCTTTTTTATTCCCTTTCCTATCCCAGTTCTTAAGGAAGAGAGTCGACTAGCGGAGATAATGCAATAATCCAAGGGAAATCACTCTTGTTAACTGGCCTTAATGGCAGGATAAACCTCTTAGTGCAGACTCAAGCACTTGTTTATGATCGACCTGATAAGCATAAAATAGCACTTACAATCTGGTCATTAAGAAACGTAAAGTCAGTTCTTTAAGACAGTTCAAGTGTGAAAACAGAACATACAGGAATCACTCGATCCAATAGAACAACTAATGAGCATAACATTCAATAAAAGGATTTGTAAACAACAAACATATCATGGTTTGTGAGTTAGCAGTCGATGCAGACTGATCTAACACAATATAGGAAGCTATCTATAACGGCTTGGCATAAACTGGTTGACTACCTAACTGAGGTTTGTGTTCGAATCTCGATGGATACTATATAATTTTAATTTAGATTTCACTCCAGCTGAGGTGTATTTGCTGAGGGACATAAACAGCATGGAAACTTTAGCCCTTATAAATTAAACCCACATGTCCCAACAAAAGAGTTCTTACCTCAGCGCAATGAGTTACGATATACAAAATAAATAAAATAATAATAATACGTAAAATATTATCATAAATGGAAATAGCAGAATAGGCCAAACTTTTTTTTATATAAAATGATTCAAAATATAAAAATTTGTCGTTTGGTCCGTTTGATTGTCGTATGAGCTGAGCCGAAGGCTCTTCGAGCTCAAAGTTTGAAAAAAACAACCTGTTTGGTCGTCCAGCCAAAACAGTAAAAAAAAAAAAAACCTGTGAGAACACAGTTCTGTTTGAGAGCGACCCGAGTCAATGCCTATGTAAAGCATTGCTGTTTCCAATGCCTTTGGCCCCCGTCATTTTCCTTCGTTAAACCAAGCTAACCGTGGAAGACTCGCCATTTATGTAACGGTCCTTTGAGGAACGGCGCATGGATGTGTGACAGGTTTGTGGGGACTTTTTTACAACTCCGCCCGTGCATCCCCACGGGAGTTATGTTTCGCCATTCATTTAGCCTAGCTACCCCCTAAAGTAGCCGTTTCCACCCAGGTGCCACGATGAGGCAGAACAGCGTACCTGGGTCGTTTGGTCCTACTTTTGGGATAGCCCAAGAATAAAAATAAATAAAGGGAGATAATATGTTTTCAAACAATAAAAAAGTCTATCCTTGAAGACAATGTACATGAATAGTTAGTGATTTATTATCAAACCTTGTATCCAACATCTATTTCTAATATTAATACAGCTCGAGGAAGTTGAGCCAACAAGAGCCATTCAACATTAACGCTGAATTTACATTATTAAATAAATGATTCTTTGATTCTTGAACAGATACGTATATGGATGTGCACCGCGTCTATGGCCGAAAGAGCCCACGTGGTTTGAAGATCACTCGTTCACATGCACACTCACAAACACAGGAATAACAAAAAATCGTAATAAAACTAAATCCATTTTTTTTTTTCAGAATCTGCGGTAAATAAATAGCTAAACTGTTTGTATGACCAACGATTTATGAGCGTCTCAAGTTGTCGGGACAATTACTAAGTACCTTTAGTCCCCTAAACATTACAGAGTTCTAACCGAGATTCGAACACTTTACCTCTTTTTGGTTGCTAAGCATTTTACAATTAGGGTACAACGCCTACACAAGAATATATAATGAAAAAGACTTGAAAAAGCTTTGATTTCCTTTATTAAAATTCAAGCTGAAATCTAAAACTTACACAACAACAGAAAAAAATATATTTGTTCCCCCTAAGTCAATAAGTACAAGGTTTAGAACACTATATTAGAAAGTACATTTTCGTAAATGATGTAAGAACTCTCCCAAAATTCTGTGTTCCTAGGAAACAAATATTTGTATGCGAATTAAAGTAATGTGTTTTACATACTTACATGTCATTCGAACACGTGCTAGTTATAGCTGGATCTATTCAATCTTAAAAGCATCACGTCTGCAGTCAGTTCACTAATTAGATGTTTGCTATCTAAGTACATCTGACTGCCTGTCGACTCACTACGCCTGCAGACTGTCGTCTGCTAGTTTCACAACTCTTCCTCGAAACGTCGCTCGCGCCAGCCTCCTTCTAGATCTACCTACGTTTTTGTTTGTGTCTATTTCTTTTCTATGATTATTTTCTTTTCTTTTCTAAGTACACTATGAAAGTGTGTGTGTGTTTCTGTGCGCGCTTGTGTGAGTTTCCTTGTGGCTGTAAGTGTAGTGATACTGTTTGAGTGAGTGAGTCTATACGAGTCTGAGAGTATTGTGAAGGTGTGTGTGTGTGTGTGATTGTATGCGTGTGTCTCAAGATGGAATCAAAAATTAATTTCAGAAGGAAGGACACCGATTGATTTGTGACCCCTGACCCAATTAAATCGCTTGTGTAATGAGGAAAATGAAATGGTTAGTTTTATAAACTCGCTTTTAAATACATTGTGTGTGTGTGACGGGTACCAGCAGTTTTTTGAAACCATTATTTACTTTTCTTGTCTTGTAAGGTATAGTATTAATTTGTAAAAGTATTTAAAAGTTAGGCAATCAACTACTGAGTACCTGAACCTAATCACTGAGTACCGGCACCTTTTGTTTACAAAAAAAAGCACTGATTATACATCCAATAATAGAATTAGAGCTCCATTAAAGTTTAATGATGAGACTAGTGGTTTAAACAGAAGAGCCTAGATCGGTATGTAATGATTGCAGGAAATATGGATTTGATATCCAGAGGAGTCGTCAGGGGGTGGTGTCATTCCGTGCGCTAAGAGAATTTTTGTCAATCTTACCGCCGGTAACCCACTACTAAAATAATCTATCTATCTATCTATCTATCTGACAATCTATCTATCTATCTATCTATCTATCTATCTATCTAATCTGTCTGTCTATCTATTTATCTCTTTTTCTTTCTATCTATTATCCTGTCTTTCTGTCTCCACTAATATAGCTAGGAATGCTGTATATTTCAGTCACACACAAAAAATACTCCCAGAGCTAATCTGATCTACATAATCCACTTATAGATAAAGATCAGTTAACTATTTCAGTCGAGTCATTGATAATAAATGTTGCTGTTTCAGCCACCTACACAAAAATATAATGACTGGTCAACAAGTGGTCAAGAGGTCACAGCTCTGACCGCTTGAGGTACTAGAGAAATTGAACTGTGTAGAGGCAGACCAATTGGGTGATACATTCATAGTATTTTTTTCCCTTATACTTAAAAGTCTTCACTAGTTTTGGAAATTGTAATTTTTAGGGGATCTCTTTTTTTCTCATCTGAAATCAGGCCAAAGCTGTCCAACTTTCTTTTCAAAACGTTTATATTAACTCTCTCCATCTGTTGGCCTAATGGTTGGAGTCTTGTACAGTCTCTCTCACTTACAATTAGGATTAAGCTAAAATTTTGCACAATTGCCGATGACTACACATGACTAAATAACAAAAATAATTAATCAATTAGTTTACGGGTGGGCAACCTTCTCCTACCGGAACTGAGGGACAACATATATATATATATATATATATATATATATATATACACACACATATTACTTTTTTACCTCTTTTAACTTGGTATTCAATGCATCTTTGTGTAAACTTTCCCGTTATTAGTTTATGGTTGGGAAATTGTTCTTTATTTTATCAAAAAGTCTCTCAGTTTAAGCACGGTCTCCATCTGTTGTTACCCTTCCCATCTTGTACAAGCCAACCCAACTCTTTCAACACAGTTCTTCATAGCATTGAGTAAATACTGGCGTGAACTTATGTCTTTGACTGAATGTTTCAAATTATTGCCATTCAAATTAATCTTCGTTTACTTTAAACTTTTTAGAATGACGTTTAGAGACATTGTTTCTTATAAGCCTCTTCATTATAAGTGATAAGAATCAAAAGTTTTAATAATTTAAAGATATATTAACAATTATTCATTTTTAATATATTTGCACTTTTATATTTGTGTAATGTGTGGGCACAACTGATTTCTTTAGATATCCGCGGGACCCATAAAACATTTCGGCGGCCGCATGTGGCCCGCGTGTCGTAATTGGCCCACCCCTGAGTTAGAGTGGTCTCTCTCTCTCTCTCTCTCTCTCTTTCTGTTCACTCAATATAAGCTTTGTTTTTAAAAAGTATTTTTTCATAGGTTTCTTGTATTTACCCACCACACTTTTCCGTACTTCAACTTCTCACCTGGTACGTGTAGGGCTGTTCATACACATGGCTGACTTTGAAATTACGTTTTACTTTTTAATGGAATTTCAGGCATTTATTTTTCTAAACGTTGATCTCAGATTTCAATGAATAAAATAAAGAGAAGCAGACGAGAATTAAAAAAAAACAACGATATGATGGGGGGGGGGGGGGGGGAGGGGGGAGAGTGGTTGAGGAATAAGGTCTGAGAACGGCAGTAGATCCAAACTGTTTCTAAATTAATAACAAGAACATATCTCTCACCAAAAGAATTATTCAGAAACATCTAGACCAGGGGTCTCAAACTCATTTCAACATGTGGGCCGCAGTGGAAAGTAAGAACCATTCAGCGGGCCACACCACAATAAGAGAATGTTTTTTCATTAAAGTGTACGAACACTACTGTCACTGCAGTTCAATGCTACAATAAAGTTTTGATAATTATTCATTACATTTAGTGTAGTTTATTACAGGCACAGGCAGTTTAGTTGACTCAAATAACTTGACGTTGTCTCTGTCACTAATAGAAAAGCAGAAACTGTAGCTTCCCCCCAAAAAACAACTATAATTACTAGGCCTACTGCAGATGGATCGTCACTCATGTTTCTGTCCACTCATCTGAGAGCGTTTGGCAGAGACCAGACCACCAACGTTAGGCCTGAGGTCACGTGTAGTGGCAAGCCGCAAGATTGCTCTCAGATGCTTATCAGTTAGTCTTGATCGTAATGCTGTTTTTTTATCTTCAATCTGGAAAAAAAACTGTTCGCAAACGTATGTACTCCCAAACATCGCTAGAATTCTAGCAGCTGCGCAGAATAAGTGTGGAAACCTCTCTGGGAAGAAACTGGTCAAAATCTGGAACACCAACATCAGCATATTTTTGCTTCAGAACAGTGTCACACTGCAGGTCCAGTAGTTCTATCTGGATTTCCTCTGGAACGTTTTTCACTTCAACTGCGAACGGAGTGGCAACAAGGAAAAACTGTGGTTCGAGAGCATTGAATTGATGAAAGCGGTGTTCAAAATCTTCCAGTAGTCTGGAGAGGATGTCTACGTAATCTTTCAGGCGCTGTGGTTCAACCGTAATGATCTGTAGAAAAAACATATGAGCCAGGTTTCCATCTGCAAGCTGAGTGGCCTAGAAAGTCAGCTTGCATCTGAATGATTTGATGCGGTGAAACATCACGGTAATCAGCTGCTTTGTGCCCTGTAGTTGTGAATTGAGTGCATTGAGATGTTGCTTGATGTAAGTAAAAATAAAGCAAGATCCGACAAAACATTGGGTCACTGAGCTGAGGTATGTCTCCCTCTTTCATTGCCATGAACAATGCTATTTCCCGTCTCAGTTCAAAAAATCTCTGCAGCCCTTTTCCACGATTCAACCATCTGACTTCCGTATGATAAAGCAACTCTCCGTATTCCGTTTCAAAATCAGCTAGAAAACTGTCTGTGGTTGAGACCCCGTGCACGTATGAAGTTCACCGTCTTCATTTGTAGACTTTTGACACAGTGCTTCTTGGTGCAGAATGTAGTGTATAGCTGCAAAAGGTCCCGCTAAGCTGAGCTGAAACCGTTTCTCTACCATTAATCCAACAACACCAACCTTCTCTGAACACATTGTTGGTGCACCTTCCGTAGCCACTGAAAAAATTTTTTCCCACGGTAGCCCATACCTGTCAATACAAGCTTCCAGTTCTTGAAACACGTCGAATCCATTCGTCGTTCCTTTCATGGGTATTAAGTTCAATAGCTCTTCAACAATGTTCAAGTTTTCGTCGACCCAATAAATGAATTCGGCACAGTATGCGGTGTCTGTTACACCAATAGACTCGTTCAGTGCAATGGAATATGCTACAAAGTCTTTTGCAGCGGCAATCAGTTGCTGTTGAACATTTGTCGCTGACTCGGTGATCCTGCTTGCAACTGTGATCGCAGACAAACTTATGCCTTCGAAGAGTTTCTTTTTCTCGGGGCAGATAATTTCACACGCCTGTAGCATACACTCTTTTACAAACTGGCCTTCAGTGAATAGTCGTGATGCCATCTCACTAACAACAAAGCTTGCCTTCACAGAATCTTTGCTTGCTGTGGGGGGACACTTCATTTACAGATGTGTGCAGTTGTAAATCATTTCACGGCTTATATGTGGTCATTGTAATTTTTTTTTTTTTTAATTCGCGGACGTGGCCGCGGGCCACACAAATTTGTTTCATGTGGCCCGCGGGACACGTATTTGAGACCCCTGATCTAGACCTAAAGTTTTTCTCCACCTCACTACTGCCCTTCTCCATAAAGCCAAGTGCAAAATTTTCTAAACTAATTATTTTGTAACGGACCCTGATGTAAATTAAGATTTATAATTATAAAAACGAAATCTGTTTTAATTTTAACTCAGTTTAAAAAAAAAATGTAAAACTAACCAAAAAAAATTTTTTAAAGCATTTTCATGCAGTCATATTGTAGCATACTCACGCACATACAAATGGTGGTTAAGCGCTTGGCTTTCGAACGTGGGGTCGGTTCTTATGTTCGAATCTCTGTGAAGACTGAGATTTCGAATTCAGGATTTTTAGGGCGCCCCTTAGTCCATCCAGCTCTAATGGGTACCAGACTTTAGTTGGGGTAAAGTAAAGGAGTTTGGTCCTTGTGCTGGCCACATGACACCCAGCTCATTAACCGTTTGCCAAAGAAACAGATGCCTTAACATCATCTGCCCTACTGACCGCATGGTCTGAAAGGGGAATTTGACTTTTGAAGCTAAGGAACTAACCGAAACGTTGAGATATCTCTCTCTCTTGTGTTAGTTTCTCATTCGATTCAATAACAAATTAATACAGAGAACCAATGGTGTCAGAGAATGAAAGTGTTTTAAAAAAGGTAGACAACTCTTAGACAGATATGTGAAGAAATGAAGGCTTGAAAAACAACACCCATATACGCACTAAGGTTCAGCAGCCCTCAAGGGAAAGATAAGCCCCGGAGAAGTTGCGCATCAGTGACTTGTTTTGACGTGCTATTCTTTCTCTTGACACCAAGAACCTTCAGGGATTCTAATTTACTCATTAAGGAGCATGTCACGAGGATCCGCATTCCGAAAGCTACTTTAAAAAATGGTAAGGGAAGGAGGGAGGTGCAGCCTAGAGTCGTGGGAATCTTCATCAGTGCAGTTCGGTCTTGTTCAAAAAAATAATCTGTACGCCGCAGGTTTTAAAACAGAAAACATGTCTACAAACGCTGTAACATCTGAGCTTCATTGGCTTTCATTATCTCAGAATGACTAACATCATGTGGTAATTAAAAGGGAAAATGAGTTTTAATTTTGCCTAACAGTTATTTTTTTTTTTAAATTACATTCTGATAAAAACATTTCAAGCCAAACATCAAAATATGAAAAAAAAAAAAAGAAAAGATAACAAATTCTGGCCATGGGGGACAATGAAGTAACATGTCAACGCAGGGCAGGATTTAAGTGTGTGGAGGCCCCTACAATTTTTCAAAAGCTTTAATAAAGATCCACTTATGAATGAAAATACTAATATCTAAAAGCATGCTATATCTTAGAAAATAGAAATAAAATTTTCCAAATTTCAATCTCACATATTCCTTTCAAAAAATATTTACTATGCATATTTTAGTTTTCAGTTTGTGTGGTGGGTAAGACTGTTAGTAGACGCACTGTAGTAAGTCCGGTGCTGTATTGACTTATTCTGAGCATGCCACAGTTTGTATACCTCTTAATGACGACATTTTTGCTGGCCGTAAAAATGAAAAAAAAAAAGAAACTTAAAAGTTTCGGACCCGTCTAAATTCGGACATATTTTTATCTCTTTTGTGTAGGCCTTTTTCTTGTGAAGGTCCCCTGGGCTGTAGCAGAATAACGCTATTGAATTCTAAGACCTGAAGACTTCCATCTACATTTTCTATCTTAAGGGCTATTGTACATTTTGGGAACTATTCCATGCCTAACATTGTAAAGTATATCTATGCAATATTAAATATCTTTTGATTGGAAGATTCTTCACCACTGTTAAACAATGTTGAAAGTCTCACCTTCCCCCCCCCCCCCCCTCTCTCTCTCTTTCTTGGTATAATAATTGTGAGACATATTTATAACATTGACAAAAAGCAATATTTTACATTCAATCCTAGAGACTTAACTTATTCTCAGGAAGAATTAAATTCAGCCATTTGTCTCCATAGCTAAGTGCTTTATACCTAAAACAGGATTAAAAAAAACAAGATTACAAAGAGAGTTTGTGTTGCCACACAAACTCAGAGGCGGCCCCCGTGGGAGACGGATCCCTGTCGGATCCGCATATTCGCTGGTCGACTAAGGATGGCATCGAGCAGGGTATGAAACCGAGACCGTGGAGATAATCAGTCCTTCACGCTAACCGCCAGACCAGGGATTGCTCTTAATCTAATGACAAACTGGTTACAAACTAATAGCCTACTATTGATAATATATCTAAACTAGACCAAGAAATTCTAGATCTAGATTCTATAATAATTTTAATTAGAACTTAAATCTAAATCTAGTTTTAAAAATCTAGCTCGTGTAAGAAAAAAAATCTAGATCTAGTGAAAAAAATCTAGCTCTAGTGTGATAAAAATCTAGATCTAGTTTAAAAAAATCTAGATTAGATCTAAATCTAGCTATTATGTCTTTTTAAAATGCGAGTCACATTACGAGGTTTAATAAACATTACTATACCGAGTTGTTTTAGCATTTAAAGAATGTATTCCATATGACGTCAAAGGAAAAAAATACACTATGTCACACGGCCTAGTTAGACTAAAAAATGTCTTCTATACGAGCATCTTGTTGAGGGCTCATAGACATTGGTGCACCGAGTGATTTCTTTTAGCATTTATTTAAAGAATTAACTCCATATGACGCCAAAGGAAAAAAAATCCATTACGTCACACGTCCTAGTTAGACTAAAAAATGTAATCTATACGAGCAGCTTGTCGAGTGTTCATAGACATTGGTGCACCGAGTGAGATCTTTTAGCATTTCTTTTAAAGAATTAACTCCATATGACGTCAAAGAAAAAAAAATCCATTACGTCACACGTCCTAGTTAGACTAAAAAATGTCATCTATACGAGCAGCTTCTCGAGGGATAATAGACATTGGTGCACAGAGTGAGATCTTTTAGTCTGTCTGTCCGTTAGGTTAATAAAAAAAAAAAGCTATTGAAATTCGGATTAAAATTTAATTTCCCTTCCGAAACATCGCATTAGTTTTAAGTTTCTATAATAGATTGTTCCGGATGTTTATATATTTATTATGAGAGAAAATAAGAATTCCAGATTAATCAAATGCCGTTAATTAAATTTGTGGGATGGTCTATTAAGAAAATTAGATGTACCATAGCCTTACGGAGAATTTTTCAAACCATACTTTGGTGTTAGGAAGTTGTTTTCCTTAAAAATCGGAGCATAATATTAATGATAATTAGATTTTCTAACGTTTTAGCTAGAAAGTTAAATGTAGTGTAAGAGAGAAGTGCGATTTTACACAAATAGTGTTAAGCTATTTTTCATAAAAAATCCGGAACAACCAATTTTCGTAAATGAGAAAATTATTTATTTTATTTATTAAAAGAGGGATTTCAAACATTTATTAGCGTTATTAGATTTTTCATATAAATTTCTTATCATTTTTGGCGACGATTTGTAAGAAAATTAAGGTAATGAAGGTCGATTTCTTTTTCGAAACAAAATCCGGTTCTTTACCGATTAAACAACTTTTATTATGTTTCGGCAAGAAAATTAACTGTAAAATAATTCTAAAAATTGATTTTCAATAATCGTTTCTAGTAAATTACTTTCTTATTTTAAAATCCTGAATAACCTATTGTAGATATTTTTAAAAAAAATAAAATTATTTGACATATTTTTGTTTTAAATTAAAAATTTGGAACAGTTGATATTGATAAATAAACTATAGTGACGTAGTGTCAAAGAATATAAGTGTAATATTAGTCAATTATGCGATTTCAAACAACCATTTGACATAATTTAATTTTTATAAAACAATATCCTGAACAACTTTATAGTTAATGAAATATAAATCAGTATAGATATTTTTATTTAGCATTTATATGCTATTTACATTAAAAAACCAGAACAATATATTAAAGACCATGTGTTTCTTGCAATGTTTAAGCATGGAAATAAAATCTAATATAAATTGGAAGAGCAAACAAATATTCATTGGCATTGATTTGTTTTTCACAAAACATCGGAACAATCTATTATAGATACTTAAAACTATTGCAATATTTCTGAATGAAAAATTAAAGGTTAAATCAGATTTACAATAGCCTCTAGTGTTACTTGTTAATCTAATCGTGACGAACAGACCGACCAACAGACAAAACGCACAAAAATAATATTCTTTTATTCGGATGGGGGCACTAAACAAAAAATAAATAAAATCTAATTTTTTTAAAAAGTTTAAGGAATTGGTTTAGCACGATGGCATGTTGCGGCGTTACGCTACTGCACGAAAGTCTTTGAATAAAAAGTCCATTTAAAAAAAAGTGCGTGATATTTACATACAAAGTGCTTTATTAGCCTTTATAAACAAACAGAAATGTTTTCTTTTAATTTTAGCAGCTAGTTGACCAGAAAAAACATCTTTAACTATTATTTTTATTTGTTGTTAACATTTCCTGTACATTTTATAAATTTGATTTACTTAGTGATACTGAAAATACACAAAAGTTGTCAATACTTGTTAGCATATTGTAACATTGCCTCTCTTACATTTACGTAATTGTTTTAGAATTGGTGTATTTTTATGAAAATAATTAATTTTATAAATTAAACGGTTTGCTTTTAGAAAACCAAAAGTAGCCGTTGCACCTAAACTTTTCAAGCCGCATTTAATGATGAAATAATATTTTTCATATCTCTTCTAGTTTTCGAGATCTGAGTGTGACAGACGGACATTTTGCACAAACCTAATAGCGGCTTAAATAAACGTATTGCTACCAAAACTATAAGCATGTGTAAAGTGCATACCTTCAGCCAAGTCTTTGATTTAATTTTCAGTTGTTTATAGAAAAAAAAGTTGACGGAAGTAAAGGCTGTTTAGTGAAAAAAAAAAGGTGTCTAGAGTGAAGGTAACATCATGATGCACCCCAAGGAAGTAATTTCAACTCTGTTTCATGTTGTGATAGCACCGGAGGGTAAACATCAATCATTTCTCTAGGGAGAACAAAACATCAGGATGTGTGAAGTGGATACATTCAAAATCTGATCATAAAGGTCTAACCTTTAACAAGATAGCTTTTTCGTACTTGAAATTAGATCCACCCTAAGGTTGGTGGCATTGAAACTGTGGTTTAAATTCAACATTATTGATCACTATGTTGAAGGATATATACAATAAGTGACTTGATCTTTTTAGCAATCTTAAAAGTTAATGTTGCAATCTTTGTCTTCACTATCGCAATCCTAATTTTATTTATTTACTGATGTCGAACATTGGATAATTCCAAAACTGAAATACACATACATATATGGTTCGTCCTACGTGGTTCGATAATGGCCGCTTTTGTAATCCCGGGGAAGGGAGGATGAAGCCTTTGGTTTAAATATTATGCCTCTCCTATGTGAGCCCGGAATGTTTGGCTACTCGCTGGGCAGGTTATTCCAGCTGGAGCTAGTGTCATTGGCCTTGATTTTCTTCTGCCAGCGTTATTCTCTTGCCCTCTTGTTTTTACAGCGCCACGCTGAAATATAGAAATCGAGGCAGTCTTTGAAGTTGTGAACAGAGGCGGCTACCCAGAGCCTCCAGCCAGAAGAGCCACCGAGATAAAGAAATTCTTAGGTCACTATCAGCCTATCATACAAACATAAGGAGTCTCTGCCAAAGTCTTCTCTAAGTTACTGGACTAAATAGACTGTACCACAATAATGTGGGTCTATAGGGAGTTACTGGAAACTATGACTTTATGCTTAATTTTGTTGAAGACTTTATGCTATTTATAACAATTAAAATGAACGACCTTTGCATGATATTAAAGGGACGAGTTGGGAATAGCGTCCCGCATTTGATATTGACACGATACTCTGGGTACGGTTGGAACCTCCTATCAATGATATCTTTAAGTAAATTTATATACCCAATAGACAAGCACCCATAAACCTACTGAAATAGAACTTTGTTAAAGAATTTTTAAATAATGAATATAGCAATAATATAAAATACATAACCATAAACAATGGTAGTGCCAATGATTACGAGTGTGCATTGTAATTTAAAGTCTTGTTTGTAACATACAAGCAAAGCTGCAGAAAGATTTCTGTATAACTGGTTCTTACATCGCTTGAAATCTTCTCACTTCAAGAAACAAATATCTCCCCTTCCCATCCCACCCTACCCAAAAAAAAAAAAAAAACGTCTTCTATTAAAAAAAAAAAATATAATCCTATTTACACACAACAGTTTATTACATTTTTAATTCTCTTTCAGTTAAAATTGAAAATTTAGTTTTGAAAAGAAAGTTGTCTGGTCTTCACTACGACTCTGAACTGAGCTTAAGACGTAATTAGTTTCGTTTCGTTAATGACACGTCAAGTATCCGTGCTGAAATATCAAAGCAGGGGAGAACACTTCATCTTCCGGGCATAAGTAGAGTTATCCCTTCTGCCTTTATTTCTCACCCTTTGAACTTTTACATGCATATACCCCTCCCCACCCCACGCACACACACAGGAGCAGGCACGCATAGACCGAAACCGCAACTAGAGGGTAGATTTCAGGGTAGTTCCAAAATCAATGACCGTGACATTGAAGGCAAAGCTCTGAGAGATCAGAACATCTGTAGATGCAGATGTGACCTAGATTCTGCCCATCCTTTGAACGCCACACATGTTTGAAGCCGGGTGACGATAACAAACACACAACTGTGCAGAACGTAGCGCCAACTTTTGAATGTTCAATACAAGTCTAGATGTGAGTCAGGAAATAAGATCAACAAATAGATGAAGATAAGTCACCTGTACTTAGACACAAAAAATGTATTTACAAAGGGCCTACTCCAAGGGTACGCAAGAATTTCATGCACCCTTTTTGGCGTTCAATTCTGGCGTAGCCATTTTAGCGCGAGAGGTTCTGACTATAATTTCTCAAACACACATTTTTTATATGATAACATTGTTTTTTTTCACTATACAACGGCGTAGGCAGAACACATTTTCTTCTACCCCCCTTCCCAACCCCTAAAATAACAAAAGTTTTTACAATATAATTGTTTTTATAAACTAAACGGTTTGCTTTTAGAAAACAAAAACTTTGCAAGTCACAACGCATGGTGAAATAATATTTATAATTTCTTTTCTAGTTTTTGAGATCTGAGTGGGACAGACGGACATTTTGCACAAACCTAATAGCGGCTTTTGCCCTTACGGGGGACGCTAAAGTTGACCAAATAGTTAATTAACAATTAATAATAAATTATTTGTTACCTTGAACAAGGGAAAGAAATGGCAGTTGACTATATACATCCACATTTCTCATTAAGTAGCATTTATTTCCCCCCCCCCCCCCATTTCAAAATCAAACAAAATAATTAATCACCAACAATTAATTAACTAAGTTTTAACTTAATCCGAGAATGGGAAAAATACATGTTCCAAACTTTTACCAGACATACATACAGACAGACAAAATGACAGACAGTCAGTCAAACAGACAAAACAAACAGAAAGACAGACAGACATAGTGAATTTATATAAGCTTTGTAAAAAGGAAATATTTTACCCTTCCCAATTCCCCACCCTACCCCACCAAGAAAAAAAAAAGTTCCTGGTCCTTTATATCCTGGCAGAAAGTCTCTATCCGTCCGGCACGTGCCCACATATCTGACAGAAGGAAGACCTTGTTCTTGAAATTATTAGTCAAAGCCAAAAGTTCTGCGACACTCTCTAGAGTTATACAACACGTCATTGAGTTCAAGTTCATGTGTTCTAGTGTCTGTTAGCTAACTCATTCCGTCTATTCTGGCGGTTATTGTGTTCCCCATGAGAGACTCTTCTGTCATTCTCTTGTACGTCTACAGGATGTAGACTAGTCCGTGACTGAATACGTCTAGAACTAAATGGTCTTATGTGTTGCTTATATCTCTTTTTAACTACAGACAATATCAACAAACTGTTTTTCTCCAATAACAAAATGAGGAAAAAAAAAAGCCTCTCTATTTATCAAATATCAAACCACTGAGTATCCAAGCATTCGATTCCCTTTATGTGTTTTTTCAAATTTTACTGAAATTTGAAACTGCTCTACAAATGTCTTCCTATTTAAAATTCAAACTTTATTGAATTTGTTTTTAATTCTGCGAAGGAAGTGATCCGACCCTAATTTCACTCGTTACTCAGGCCGAACTGTGACCTAGATAATCTATCACAGTCTGACGCAGCTGAAGTTTTTCTATTCTGAATCTCAAGGTTAGGTCTCAGAGTTAAGAGCTCTCCAGCAATCTTTTTTCGAAAGCCTTTTCATATCAGGTATTCTCCTTTATGCAAGTGAAGTTAAGCTGGTTCCTGTACTGTAAATAGTCACCCTCTCAACGAAAGAGGTAGACCGCTTCCTAGCACGGTATTCAGTACGCAGGATTTTCCAGGCAGAAGGATTACAACTGGTCTATAGCTAGCTGCGCTAATGTCTCCCTTCAAACGAGAGTCTGGTGGATTAGATCTAACCATAAGAGAACAAACATGCATATCTTTAAACCAGTGATTCTCACAACTCTTACGTCTTCCAACCAGTGATTCTCACAACTCTTACGTCTTCCAACCAGTGATTCTCACAACTCTTACGTCTTCTAACCATTGATTCTCACAACACTTCCAACTTTCAACCTGTGATTCTCACGTTTGTTCTGTATGTCTGAACAATTTTACTGTTATACAAAAAAAACAACAAAAAATGAAGCTTTACAAGTGATATACCTGTGCTTCATTATAGTCAATAATTTTTTGTCTAAAATAAATGAGATTAGTGTTACAGAGTTGTCTCTGCTTTAAAGACCCGCTCATAAAGACAAACGTTAACATTACGGTGGGCCCTAGAAGTGGCAGGTTGTGCTATATATACTTATGTCTATATTCATGCTATTTGCGAATGTTTAGTTTTAGCGCTTTTATCTTTACTATGATGTTTTCAGCATCTTTTGTAGTGTAAACTTGTTTCTAATGAAATACAGGGAGGTATACAGGTAAATACAGGTAGGCTTACATGAATGATCAGTTTATACATTGCACCTTTACTTTCAACAGTTAGGGAGTAATTCTCATCTGTTTTAAATGTTTTCTCCTGAGATGAGCATTTGTAGTAAGAAAACAGCGGACAGAAAAAGACTTCTAGAACAGACGCTCACCAAAATTGAGGGACACACGTTTGAGAACCAAACAACAGTTCTTGGTGGAGACCGGGACTAAAGACAAGAAGAAAACATACCTACCCCAGGAGGACAGCGACTTAGTCTGCATCCACTGTGGTCAAATATGCTGGCCGTAAATAGGTTTGCGAAGCCATGTGCAATACTACACTCATCCATTATATGTATATATGATATGATATATATATATATCCCTGTATTTATATAGGCATATGTATGTATGTATATATGTCCCGAATAAAAATAAAAACCGTTTGACTAATCTTGATAAAACTTGGCATAAATGTTTCTTAGATCATGGCCGAGAAATTGTATGTTTAATGTCCCTTCCACAACCGAAGGGCCCTGAAAATAGACAAAGAGTACCTAATTGTATCTTTATTGTATTTCTATTTAAGAACGAAACCTTTTAACAAATCGGGTAAACCCGTATTCACAGTATTTTATTATCACATAAAATATGTGCGTTGAACGGGTAAACCCATTATCATAGTCTACTTTTATTTTCGTGTCCAAACGTTTTAAAAATGTAAAGGGAACATTCTCCATGCATGACATTGATCTAAATTCAATCAGGTAAATAACTCATAACCAAACTAAGACCCACAGGCGGGGGTCAAATCAGGATATATATATATATCCCTGGAAGACCCACATTATCTTACAGTGGTTCTAAAATTATTTCCTTTGCTATTCATATATATAATATGTTGATAATTCAATATCAACATTAATTTTAACGTCACGTGACCTTGACCTACTTTTTCAATTTGTTCCACGCGTGACCCACTGGGTTATGTTGGTGTTAATTATTATATTTTCATGAAAATAAAAAAAATATATTAAGAATGTTAGAAAATTTTATTTAAGAAACATGAAAACTTCTAAACAATTTCTTTGCCCTGTATAACACAGATATATTTTGCACTTCTCACAAATGGTTGTCTTCATGCTACACAACTTGCAGCGCTGGCGATCTTCCGTTTTTATTGGGAAGTGGAAAAAGCCATCGGTTCTTACTTCTGGTTCAGGCATAGGTCTCAAGGCAGATTTCTTTCTTGATGGGCCTGCAGTTGCACCTTCTAAAGATGGTCTTCCTCGTTTTTTTTTTGTGTATGCGCATGTAAATTGATCAAAAGGGATGCCAGTTATGTTTGGAAGTTGTGTTGGTTCAACACATCTTTTTTAGACATCCCTATGAGCTGACATGCTTGACGATAAGAGAGCCAAGCATTCACAAACATCATGCATATGGTCTGACTAAATATGTACAAATACCAACGCTTTAATCTTATGTGATATGAATGCTTGGCAATGAAACAGTTGTGAAGATCTAAGCCTCCCATGCTTTCATTATAAAGTTTTATCACAGCAGGCTGCTGGACCTGAACATAGGCTGACTTAGCTTTTTCAAATCTGTTGACAGTTTTGCTTGGTTCGACACCACTCAAAGTTGAGAGCATATTGACAGTTTTAGTGTCATATCAACGGACAGCTACTATGTTGGTAGACTTTTCAACACATTGATCCATTATGCCACGACCTTTTTTCTTCATATTTTTCTCGGAATCAAGTAAAATGCCAGGAAGACGATTGGGTCTAACTGTGCCAGTATAGTGAATGCCTTTTTTCTGCAGATCTTCCAAGAGAGGCAAAGTTGTAAAGAAATTGTCCGCAAATATTTTGTAATTTAGTGATGGCTTATCCGGCTCATTCTGTGGCAACGTAGAACTAAGCTGAAGTACTACACCAGGACTAACACCAATAGAATCAGCATCCTTTTTATCCTTCTTGCCTTGGTAAACATCAAAATCACATAGCATACCTGCTGACGAGGTTCTAGCCCACGCTTTTATTCCCCAAGGATGGGGCTTTCCCTTTTTAAACTGCTTAAGCTTGCTGATTTTTCCTTTAAAGGGAATCATCATTTCGTCAATGCTGTTATTTTCATGAGCAATAACTTTTAAACAATTATTTCTAAATAGTTTGAGCCAAGGGCGTATCTTCCAAAGCTTGTCCAATTTCTCTTAATTTGTAGCTAAATTGTTATTAACAAAGTACAAATTTGAAAGGAGTGACTGAAACCTATTCCGACTCATTACTCCAGCAACTGGATCATAACGAGTATCTGTTTCCCAGTAACACTTAACACCGGGCATCTTGGCTAGGCCCATTCTCAGAAACATGCCAATGATTTGCTCTATTTCTTTCTTATTGGTGTCAATACTTTTTCCACTCTTTTCAACACTGTACTCATTTGTAAATTTAACAATCAACTCTAGCATGTCATCCATAAGAAAGTTTTTGAAATAATGCATTGGTGACTGAACTTCATAGTTTTCAGGAAGTTCTAGAACTTTGCCCCGGAAAACTGAGTCTGGTGGATTGAAATTATCTTTTGTCCACTCATAGACTTTCTTTTTCTTATTCCTAGCAGAGGCACTAGAAGTAGATGGCAAGGGTTCTGTCACTTCTTCATCGGAAGAGGATTCAGAAGAACTGAGGTCTTGCATTCCTGTTTCCTTATCAGGTTCTGGTTCATAGTCCTCATCATCAGTTGAATCATTTTCCAAATCACTTTCATTGTAGTCAATGACTGCTAAAATATCTAGCACTTCTTGAGCAGTGAATTTCTTAGGGAGTGAAGCTGACATTGTATATTCTGGTGAAAAAATAATTAACAAGATTAGATATATATACCAGATATATAGTAAAAAAATAACAACATTGTATTATAGATTTATCATTAATAAAAGTAGTGCAGACTTTAAAATCAAGTTCCTTATAGACCTAGTTCAAAATATTGTAAATTAAATACTAAAATCAAATACTGACAATGATACTGTTGATCTACATCTAGATTAGACGATGTCACTAGATCTAGACTATAATTTTTTTCCCCTAAAGCCCCAATCACAATGGGTCACCCATGACACAATGATATTAAAAATGTAATTAATACTAAACAGAGAACTAACTAAATTACTAAATACTATATATAATCATTAAATACATTATTTAGATATATAGTAATAAAAAAAAAGATAGTGTCTTACCTTGTATAAAGCAGTAATTAAATATTTTTTTCAGTCGAAATCTGAGTTCCCAACTTCACATGGAGGTAGCCATATGCAAAAGGGATATTATTCAGTAATAAGAAAAATTTAACATAATAGTCGTTTCCCTTGTGTTACACAAATGGGCCACTGGGTATTGATGGTAATAATTACATATAAAAAATGAAGTAGACATTTACTTAAACGTAGTTTTGTGTTATGGGTCACCCGTGACCCACTGGGTCTTCCAGGGATATATATATATGTATATATATATTTATGGAGAGAGAGAGAGAGAGAGACAGACGCATAACATTAGACTATTAACACTAAAATGTGTTTATGTCTAAGCATGTTAATTGATAGTGCGAGCTACTTCCACTCGTGTTTAAAAGTATATCTGACATTCCAAATAAATGTGTTTACATCCATGTCTACACAGATACAATGGAGTGGGGGCAGTGGGGAACATCTCAACGTTGCACTGGCGAAGTGGGAAGTGGAATAGAGGTAGCAGAGAAAAACAGTACAACAAAAGATTGTAGTGAGCAACGTGATAATGGGAGATAAGTCTATTGATGACAGGATAAGTGACAGCTCATGTCTATCATAACCATCTGATTATCTTTAGGATTAGTTAGTAATTTTTAAAAGAAATGTTTTCTTTAGCGTAGGATATGTGTTTTTCTTTAATTATATTTCATTGTTTCAATATAATCTATATTACAAGCACAATTTACCACTGACAGACTTATATATCTAATAATCTAGTATACTTGCAAAGGATTCACAAGAAATGTCACACCAAAGCTTACTTTACTTCTCACTACCCACAGAGACATAGTTTGGGCAGATCCGTGGCAAGAACGCCGCAATATGCGAAAAACCGCAAGCTTTCTATAAAACCATTGTTTTATCTTCGGTATTTCCCCAAAAGACAGCATGATATACCTAAAACAGAAATAGAAAAAGCACAAAAAATTCCATATTTTTAAACCATATTTCCTTTCTTGTTTTACTTAAGTCACTTATTGTTAGAAGCTTTTCTTTTAGTAAAAAACAAAGAAGATATGGGCATTCAACTGGACCTTCGGAAAATACATTCTCTCCTTAGACAGATGAGTAGTACAATACTTGCCTTAGGATTGAAGGAGGAGAAACACAAGTAAAACTATATTTAAAATTCGAGAGAAGAAAAGTGTGAGGCGAAGGGGGTCAATCCCTTGTTGGATGTGTTAGGGGTGAAAAGTAAAAAAAAAATTGCGATCTATGAGACAGATGATGTAAAGGTCATCTGTTTCTGTAATCCATGATTAACGAGGGTGTCATGTGGCCAGCACAACGACCATCCACCTTTAATTTTCCCCAACTAATGTCAGGTACAAATTAGAGCTGGGTGGACTCAGAGGTGCCCTAAAGATCCCTAAAGTAAAAATCCCAGTCTTTAATAGGAAATGAACCCAGGACCTTCCGGATCGAAAGCCAAGCGCTTTACCGCTCAACAACCGTGCCTTCGAGGGTTGAAGAGGCCCATCAGAATGTCGACATTGAGCAAATATTAAATATGTTGATATTACATTGAGAAGCCAAAGAAAAGGATAATTGTTTTGGACAGGATGGCCGGGGGTGGGGGGGGGGGTGGAAGTAAAAAAGACACTACAATTGATACAATTGATAGTAAAACAATATGTGTTCATGTGTTAGTCCTGGGGCCTTATAAAACTGCTCTCTCCAATTCAAGTCAAAAGTCTATGTCGGAGAACATAACAAAGCGCAGTTTGAAGAAAACAAAAACAAATAGAAGGTTCCAAAGAGAGAAAGAGAGAGAGAGAGAGAAAAGGAGAGAGAAAGAGAGAAGGAAAGAGAAAGAATGCAGGTCATTTTAATTGAGTGTAACAGATACTAGAAATGATGGGTTCAAAAGTTCCTTTGGGGAATAGTTGAAATTTGTTAATTTAAAATAAAATGTAAAGGATATTCCGTCTTAAATAAACAATATATAGCCCTTGCATATATATACGAGCGTTGCCGGTGTGTAATGCTAGTAAGGTTATATCTGTATATTTAATTCTATACGTCGCCAAACCATGCAGGACACCACGCACGCACGCCGACTCTCTTACCCTCCTCCCCATGTAGGGCCTAAACTTAACACATTATGATTGGATAGGCTACATTAGGCTCTTAATAGGAGATATTAAATTTACTAACATACAATAATTAATGAGCTTCTTGAGCCCTTGAGCGCTTATGATAATAGGTCTACATCTATTACAATAGTATCTAGACTCTAGATCTAGTTCTAAATATATGTAGGCCTACAAGCAAATGTTTTTATTTTAAAAAATGGATTTAGGTCCATTCGCTATTTTGATAGCTCCATTCATACTATTTTTACATTCACGCATTCGCTTTCTTGTAACATTATTATTTCGTTGAAATGTTTCCAAAAGACTCTCAGTGACTGTATCGACAGTGATACTCAAATTAACATATGGCTAGTATCCATTATTTATATTACAATGTATTATATATAGAGATCGAACTTAACATAAATATTTATTGAGGAGACCGTGGTATATGTAAAATATATCTCCCTGGACAAACATAACAAAATACTTGAATCTATAGAAGAAAGTGTACTTTCTGTGGCATTTTACATTTCAAATTGTACATTTTTCCCTTTGCAACTTTTTGTGTGAGGAGGCCAATCCTTGATACAAAGCTGAGGTCACAGGTTGGGCATTTGTAATCACCAGGCGCCGTTGTACTTTCACCCTTCTTTCCGCTACGGTTGTGTAGACATATGCGACCCAGGACCTTCCTTTTAGCTCGCTCTCCATATGGATCTATCCAGTGCCACTTTTTCCCAGCTGTTAGTGTTGATTCTGAAGAGCTTCCTGTCGCGTTTGCATACATCAGTATACCTTAGAATAAAGTGTACTAGATTTAGGTTATAAACCAATATTGCAAAAGATAAAAAAAAAACAACAACAGTTTCTCCATTGGCCAGCGCAGTGATGTGATTCATTTTTAAATGTAATGCAGCCTCCCCCCCCCCCCCCCCCCCCGAAAGTAAATCTGACTGAATTTTTGCTTTGATGGGCAAATTGTTTATGTTACGTGAGATTTTAATGTTAAACCATCATTGCCCCAGCGCAGCGAAGGATGTTAAAATCCTCTACAGGGGTTTAGAGATTAAAACCTTCTCTTCTATAAAAAAAATAAAAAATCCCCTCCAGAGGGTTTTGAGTTTAAAGCTGCCCCAGCGGGATTTGAAGCTAAAAGCCACCGCTTCAATTGAAAATAAAAGCTAACTACAGTCACAAATCTCTATGAATGTAGCCAAGCCAGGGGAGGGTTTGATAGTACCCTCCTCCCATCAGAAGGGCTTTAAGTTTAAACCCCTCCAAATTGTTTTGAGTTTGAAACTCCACTACAGAGATTTTCGAGGTTAAAATCCCCCTTTACAATATTATTTTAAAGCAAGCTACAATCTCCAAAATTTTACGAACATAGCGGTTTCTAGTTTGTTTAAAAAAAAAAATCCAAATATTTTTATGTTAGCGTTCTTTTATTTGTTCCCTGTCCGATCATAAGACTGATGTAGATTCGTTTCGAAACAAAACAAGGGGAGTAACTATGTTATGATTTTATTGCACGATGGTGTCAGTAGAACTGGGGGAAAGCAATAAATTAAACGACAAGAAAGAAGGAAATTTGTTTTCTTTTGACTGACATTTCATCGCAGTCTGAATAGAAATGGTGGGTAAATAAATCACAGTTATCAATGTCAAGATGACCCTAATAGCACAGGTAATAATCATCTATTAAAAATGTCATATTTCAAATTAAAGGGAGCAACCCCACAGAGTGTGCGATTGTATAAGTAGGCACGTGCCAGGGGGGAGAATTGAGGAGGTGGGAAAGATACCACAGCGAGAAAGAGGAAACAGTTACTGGATATTTTCTTAAGTGTGCTAACGCAAATCCGGGTACACTAGATCAGATAAGATGTTGGTTCACTGCCTGTGAAGATGTTGGTTCACTGTGCCTGTGAAGATGTTGTTTCACTATGTCTGAGTAAATTTAGATTCACTATGCCTGTAAAGATATCGGTTCACTATGTCTGAGTAGATTTAGATTCACTATGTCTATGAAGATGTTGGCTCATTCAGCCTGAAAAGATTTAGATTCACCATGTCTCTAATAAGAAATGGATGTGCATTGCGTCTTTTAGGAAATGTGCATGATTTTATTTTGACATTAATTCTCACCGAAGCCTATAACCATTCAATAGACTTGTGTACACGACATCTCTTCACGACATTAGTACTTCAACATGCTCAGTGCAGTCTGGTCCTATCTCTTTTTGCGACTCATGAGAGATAGAGGGATATCAAATGACACAGTCATTTGACCACTTGGTGTGGAGGTAAAAGTCAGTATCCACCACCCAAAAAAAAAAATCCATGTACCCAGAGAGAGTACATTGACTATGGCAGTGCAGCGAGTTGACTACTGCCTACATTACCTTTGTCAACTTGGAGATAAAGATTTCAGAATCATGTCTCAATGTCACATCGGCTCAAAATATTGTCTAGTCCAATGGAACCTCATCCTTTTCGGCTTTTCAAAGTGTATGGGCTCAGAGAATATTTGGAAATGCCATAACTGACCTACATTTCATAAGTACCCATTCCTTTTTTTAAGCTTACGGTCTAGATGTCTCATCAGTTTCAATGGCCAACCATTAAAAAAAGGTTTCTACGACAAATGTATAAGGATGTTTGTTCAACTTTGTTATTACATAGCTTATATCAACTCTTAGTTTTCCTGCACAAAATTTCCAACACGTTATTTCTCCCACACTCATGCTCTGAACACTTTATTTCTCTCAGACTCATGCTCTGAACGTTATTTCTCCCACACTCATGCTCTGAACACGTTATTTCTTTCACACTCATGCTCTGAACACGTTATTTCTCTCACACTCATGCTCTGAACACGTTATTTCTCTCACACTAATGCTCTGAACACGTTATTTCTCTCACACTAATGCTGTAAACACGTTATTTCTCTCACACTCATGCTCTGAACACGTTATTTCTCTCACACTCATGCCCTGAACACGTTATTTCTCTCACACTCATGCCCTGAACACTTTATTTCTCTCACACTCATGCCCTGAACACTTTATTTCTCTCACACTAATGCTCTGAACACGTTATTTCTCCCACACTCATGCTCTGAACACGTTATTTCTCTCAGACTCATGCTCTGAACACGTTATTTCTCCCACACTCATGCTCTGAACACGTTATTTCTCTCACACTAATGCTCTAAACACGTTATTTCTCTCACACTCATGCCCTGAACACGTAAAAACTTTCCTCTACTATTTATGCAGGCCCTACCTAAAAAATGAATCAATTAAACTAAATAATCAATTAGTCAATTATTTATTGGTATTTTATGTAATATTTGATATGGTTGTAAATGTGTAGTTATTCCCCTTAGATACGCTTTGTTTTTACAAAATGTAATTTTAAAATTATTGTTCTTATTCTCCTCTGAATTAAAGCGATCCTTCTCTTCGTCATTCACTTCGTCCTTCTCTTCGTCCTTCACTTTGTCCTTCACATTGTCCTTCACTTCGTCCTTCACTTCGTCCTTCTCTTCATCCTTCACTTCGTCCTTCTCTTCGTCTTACACTTCGTCCTTAACTTCGTCCTTCTCTTCGTCCTTAACTTCGTCCTTCTCTTCGTCCTTCACTTCGTCCTTCACTTGGTTCTTCACTTGGTCCTTCATTTAATCCTTCACTTGGTTCTTCACTTCGTCCTTCACTTGGTTCTTCACTTTGTCCTTCACTTCGTCCTTCACTTGGTTCTTCACTTCGTCCTTAACTTGGTCCTTCACTTGGTCCTTCACTTGGTTCTTCAATTCTTCCTTCACCTCGTCCTTCACTTAGTCCTTCACTTAGTCCTTCACTTAGTCCTTCACTTCGTCCTTCTCTTCGTCCTTCACTTGGTTCTTCACTTCGTCCTTCACTTCATCCTTCACTTGGTTCTTCACTTCGTCCTTCACTTGGTTCTTCACTTCGTCCTTAACTTGGTCCTTCACTTGGCCTTCACTTCGTCCTTCATTTCGTCCTTCACTTCGTCGTTCTCTTTGTCCTTCACTTCGTCTTTCTCTTCGTCCTTCACTTTGTCCTTCTATTTGTCCTTCACTTTGTCCTTCTCTTCGTCCTTCACTTCGTCCTTCTCTTCGTCCTTCACTTGGTTCTTCACTTCGTTTTCCACTTGGTCCTTCATTTAATCCTTCACTTCGTCCTTCACTTGGTCCTTAACTTGGTCCTTCACTTGTCTATCACTTCGTCCTTCACTTGGTCCTTCATTTAATCCTTCACTTGGTTCTTCACTTCATCCTTCACTTGGTTCTTCACTTCGTCCTTCACTTGGTTCTTCACTTCGTCCTTAACTTGGTCCTTCACTTGGTCCTTCACTTGGTCCTTCACTTGGTCCTTCACTTGGTCCTTCACTTCGTCCTTCATTTCGTCCTTCACTTCGTCGTTCTCTTCGTCCTTCACTTCGTTCTTTACTTCGTCCTTCTCTTCGTCCTTCAATTCGTCCTTCACTTGGTCCTTCACTTTGTCCTTCTCTTCGTCCTTCACTTTGTCCTTCTCTTCGTCCTTCACTTGGTTCTTCACTTCGTTCTCCACTTGGTCCTTCATTTAATCCTTCACTTCGTCCTTCACTTGGTCCTTAACTTGGTCCTTCACTTGTCTATCACTTGGTCCTTCACTTCGTCCTTCTGTTCCTTCTTCTTTTCGTCCTTCACTTCGTCTTTCTCTTTGTCCTTCACTTTGTCCTTCTCTTCGTCCTTCATATGGTCCTTCACTTCGTCATTCACTTCGTCTTCACTTGGTCCTTCACTTGGTTCTTCATTTCGTCATTCACTTCGTCCTTCACTTCGTTTATCTCTTCGTCCTTCACTTTGTCTTTTACTTCGTCCTTCACTTCGTCCTACTCTTCGTCCTTCACTTCGTTCTTCTCTTTGTCTTTTACTTCGTCCTTCACTTCGTCCTACTCTTCGTCCTTCACTTCGTTCTTCTCTTCGTCCTTCACTTCGTCTTTCTCTTTGTCCTTCACTTTGTCCTTCTCTTCGTCCTTCTCTTCGTCCTTTACTTTGTTCTTCTCTTCGTACTTCACTTCGAACTTCTCTTAGTCCTTCACTTGGTCCTTCACTTTGTTCCTTCACTTGGTCCTTTATTTCGTCCTTCACTTCGTACTTTACTTCGTCCTTCTCTTCGTCCTTCACTTGGTCCTTCAATTCGTCCTTCTCTTCGTCCTTCTTTTCGTCCTTCACTTGGTCCTTCACTTCGTCCTTCACTTCGTTTATCTCTTCGTCCTTCACTTCGTCCTTTACTTCGTCCTTTACTTCGTCCTACTCTTGGTCCTTCACTTCGTCCTTCACTTGGTCCTTCACTTTGTCCTTCTCTTCGTCCTTCTTTTCGTCCTTCACTTTGTCCTTCTCTTCTTCCTTCACTTCGTCCTTCACTTGGTCCTTCACTTCGTCTTTCTCTTCGTCCTTCTCTTCGTCCTTCACTTCGTCCTTCTCTTGGTCTTTCCCTTTGTACTTTACTTCGAATTCACTTGGTCCTTTAGTTCGTCCTTCACTTGGTCCTTCAATTCGTCCTACTCTTGGTCCTTCACTTGGTCCTTCACTTTGTCCTTCCCTTCGTCCTTCACTTCGCCCTTCTTTTCGTCCTTCACTTCGTCCTTCACTTTGTCCTTCTCTTCGTCCTTCACTCCTTCACTTCGTCCTTCTCTTCGTCTTTTACTTCGTCCTTCACTTTGTCCTTCTCTTCGTCCTTCACTTCGTCCTTATCTTCGTCCTTCACTTCGTCCTTCTCTTGGTCCTTCACTTCGTCCTTCACTTCGTCCTTCACTTCGTCCTTCACTTCGTCCTTCTTTTCGTCCTTCACTTCGTCCTTCTCTTGGTCCTTCACTTCGTACTTTACTTCGAATTCATTTGGTCCTTCAGTTCGTCCTTCACTTGGTCCTTCAATTCGTCCTTCACTTCGTCCTTCACTTCGTTCTTCTCTTCGTCTTTCACTTCGTCCTTCCCTTCGTCCTTCACTTCGTCCTACTTTTGGTCCTTCACTTGGTCCTTCAATTCGTCCATCTCTTCGTCCTTCGTCCTTCTTTTCGTCCTTCACTTCGTCCTTAACTTTGTCCTTCACTTCGTCCTTCTATTCGTCCTTCACTTCGTTCTTTTCTTCGTCCTTCACTTCGTCCTTCTCTTAGTCCTTCACTTGGTCCTTCACTTGGTCCTTCACTTCTTCCTTCTTTTCGTCCTTCACTTGGTCCTTCACTTCGTCCTTCTATTCGTCCTTCACTTGGTCCTTCATTTCGTCCTTCACTTTGTCCTTCACTTCGTCCTTCTCTTCGTCCTTTACTTGGTCCCTCACTTGGTCCTTCTCTTCGTCCTTCTTTTCGTCCTTCACTTTGTCCTTCACTTCGTCCTTCTCTTCGTCCTTCACTTCGTCCTTCACTTCGTCCATCTCTTCGTCCTTCTCTTCATCCTTCACTTCGTCCTTCATATCGTCCTTCACTTGGTCCTTCATTTGGTCCTTCACTTCGTCCTTCACTTGGTCTTGTTTATTGCGACTAGTTACTTTAAAAACATGTGCCTCTTACCACTGCTGTTAGACTGGAAGCTATTGAAATGCACACACACAACAAACAAGTCATCAGTTTCTACGAAACAATGAATGAAGTGTGAGAGAGATATATAAAGTGTGGGGAGGCGGAGGTAGAGCGCGTGCCCGATATAAGTCAAGTAGTGACCTGCCTGTATAGACAAGTTTCATGTCCAGTTGGATGGTACTGCCAACGGCATTGTGTCAAGTAGACCTTTATTTAGCGCATCCGGCGCCAGGACGACATGACCACAACCCTTCCTGTTACTGGAGAAATTTGACTGTGTCGGGGGGGGGGGGGGGGGAAAGTCCTTACAGAGCAAAGAGGTGTTCGTAATGGGAAGCGGGGTGAGGGAGGTGGTGAGAGTCTAAGAATAGACAAGAAGAATATTTAGGGAAACCTTAAGTATCCTAAAAGAGAATCAGAAAGAGACGACGAAAGAAAAAGAGAGAAAGAGAAAAAATAGAACAAGAAGAGAAAGAGGGACCAAGAAGACTTCATGCTAGAGACTATTGACCTTTTATCAGAGTGGCTCTCGAGAATTAAGATTGTTCTTCTCTTTCCAGAATATCAAACGCTGAAAGGAAACAATTTTGAACAATAAAAAAAACACATCCCTGTAGCAGAAACTAACGTGAAAGAAAGATTCTCAATCTTGAGTACGCTTACTTCTCGTTAGTACTCGACAAATCTATTTGGAGCGTTACTCTCTTGCTATCAAGCGACTCAATGGCACTCTAATATGTATGTGCATGGACATAAGGTCTAGATACAAACTTTACCAAACACTACTTGCATGTTTCATTGCAAAGAATAGTTAAGGAACTATAACTCTGCATGACAAAGTAACTTACCAATGTGCAATCTCTCAATATTTCCAAGACCATCGTTCCCATGTCGACTAAATGTTAAAGGACCAAAGTATAAGAAAAGTTTTCATTGTTTCCTCTCCTTTTCTTTTCTTCAAGCCCTTTCCTAAATAAATCAGGTCACCACAACCTGTCCTTCAGTTTTGTTTTCTGTGGTAGATCTCATCAAACTCATCAATCTGGCCAGACATTACGTCATCAACACTACATGCAACGTTGTCTGACCTTGACGCAGAGCATTAAAATCAAATGTATCACTTCCTTTCACTGTGCAAACAACGCCTCGGCGTAGAAGATTTGTAAAGCAGCATCCTGTGCTCTTCATTTTATTTGCTTGCATTGAAGCGATATTTCAGAGTGATACCAGCATTATTGTAGAGGATTTTATTTGGGACTACTAGTGGAAGTGGCCATAAAGGCTAGAGATAAATCCCTTTTATGAGCCTTTGACCGGGAAATAATTTTATCTCGGACCTGGATGGCGGATTGGCTCTTCTTCTGTCTGAAGGCGCCGTAAACTCGAAGATAACTTAATCATATCCATTTGTAAGCACTCCACTACCTATAAAATGCTTCCTAATGGCATGTGTCTCAAATAGCCTCTGACAACATGTCCAACTTCTGGCCTTCCTTTGATCAAAAGAATGAGGAAAGAAATAATACATGGATGTAATTTATATAGAAGCTACCTATCTATCTATATTTATACAAATAACTCATTATGTTGCCCCTCCCTTTTCACAACTCTTAGTTTCACTATGTGATGCTATTGTTGAAGATATCTAGAAAACATTTATTAGGAAATACAAATCGAGGGAGGCGCTAAACGTTTTAAAATTTCAAATTAAATGCACATCCACTTTTTAAAATCCGTAAACAAATATTAACAAGATTACAAAGACATTTTGTTTACCTAGGCAGGTAAAAAGGCAGGTATCAATATTTCCAGAATGAACATCATATTTAAATTCGATCAAAGACAAATGACAGAGAAGAATGGAGAGAGAAGGTTGACAGATCTTGTGTGGTGCCCCAGCGGTCCAGCAAACCAAAGAATAAGGGAAAGAGAATGTAAAATTAAATGTGAACCTGGCCTAACTGATGCCTTATAATGAATATCTAATTATTTAATTGCTTTGTAAATGGTCAATCTCTAATTCCTCAAAAAAGAAAAAAAAAAAATTCGTAAAAAAAATAAAATAAATAAAAATTTCCTTTGGTTAAGTACTCTACCATAGCACTCTGCACGGTAGTACACATGATGATATGAAAAATTACTTATTAATTGTTTTAAATTATGTCCAACTTATATGCATAACTAAATAAATTATTTCTCTTTGAAAAAAAAGTAAAGATTTTTGTGTGTAAAAGTAGTAATTAGTAAGACTACTGTATGACATCACTTACTTAATTTAGCATTACAAATGTTAACAAACAAAATTGTTTGGACAAAAAAAACAAAAAACGTTTGAATAAATGTGTTAACAATGGTTGTCTCCCCTACTGAAGAGCCTCCAGTTTTTTGTTACAATAAATAGTGAATAATTGTAAATGTGGTGTATTTTTATTAAAAAAAAAAAAAACTGCTTGCATAAGCGATTTAAAAAATTAGATTTTTCGCTTTTAGAAAAGAAAAAGTAGCCGTTGCATCAGAACTTTTTAAATGGACTAAAATATTATTAAGTCGGATTTTCAATATCTTTTCTAGCTTACGAGATCTAAATGGGACGGACGGACCGATGGACAGACGGCCAGATATTTCACACAGAACAAATAGCGTCTTTTCCCCTTTCGGGGGTCGCTAAAAAAGCGGAATCTAAAAAAAAAAACTCTCCTTCTACTATGAACTACAAGATTCTAGATCCAACGTTGAATCTCAATGACCAACGAATTCAACTAATAACTAAACAGACGTGAAACACCAGAACATCGGTCAGCATCATTTGCTATTTTCACGTGAATAAACTACTTTTTACGACATTCTCGCTGCACGTGCGGAGTATACTTAAGTATTCACTAATTAGAGGCTAATTACGTAGTAAGTGCACAATAAAGTACATTCTGGCTTCATCTTCTAGTATTTGCCGCGCCAGAGGTTCTCACAATAACTATGAAATAAAAATATTTTTAAAATATATTTTCCATAGTCGTTCAAAATGAGACATCTTTACCTTTTTTTTTAAAGCAACTTTTAATGGCAGCGGTGCATGTTATCCAAGATCAAAGGCTACGCCTAATGGATAATATCATAACATGTCGTTTTTAAATCAAAACAACATCATAGCGTAAGTATTCCTTACATTCTAGATTTATATATATATATATAAATTTAAAAAAAAACATGAACAAGAAAATAAAATAAATTCAGACATATGACTTATTATTGGTCAAACATTATTGTGTGATGTCAAGCGTGACATTATACACACAAATGGGACAATGCAATTTTTTTTTACATCGAAAACTAAACAGTGGTTCGTGCTATTACATATCTAGTGTTTGATTTGTTTGTATTTCGTTGTGATAATACTTTTACTAAAATCATGGCTTGAATAGTTTTTGGTTTATGGGCGGATCCGTTAAGGGCTGCATCTGAGTTTGTGTAATAATCTTGAAGAATTTTTTTTCTTTATAGATTTTTGCTTAGGTTTCATTAAATCGTCACCACATTTCTTCATTCAGGTTTCTCTTCTTTTTCTCTGTTACTAAATTTTATTCCCAAATGAAAGTAAAAGGAATCTAAAACTCAAAATGTAAACAAAAAGATTACTGTGATATATTTCTACTATAAAATTCCCAACAATGAAAGCATTGTTTATTGAGATAATCTCTTTATGTAGAAATTCTCTGATTTCACGAAGCTATAGTCTCATTCTTACATCGATATGCTAGTCACATATTTCACTTCTGCCACAGTGTCTCGTTACTTTAATGATAGTTCTGATGATATAAAAGTTTCATGAGTACAAAACTGCTCTAACTTATCATGCATTTTTTAAAATTGGAACTTGCCAAAACTGGTTCATTGTTTTAAAGTTTCTTTTATGACTTTCGTGTTCTATAACTCTTACATGTGTACATATGTCAAATATGTATATACATATATATATATATATATACACATATACATATATATATATACGTGCATATATTTATATATTTCAATATAGATATATACATATACCTATATATATGTATATAAATAGGTATATATATATACACGGACATATACATATATACATATATATGTATATATATATTTATACTTTATTGAATGTGAAACATTGACAGTATGCATAAAGTGATATGAAAATATATAAAATAATCGCCCTTTCACTTTCCTTGCTCGGTATAGTAATTATTTTTTTTTTATTTTCTTACTATTAATATTAAGTAGTTTTACAAATGATTTTTTTTTAAATATTTCACCCACTTGACTAGACTTTAAAAAAAGGAAAAAATGAGCTAAGTTTTCATGGGACGAACAAGACCAACAAGCCTTCTGTATCGAACAGCAGTGGCTGTTATTAAGGGAAATAATAAAGAAATAATTATTTTCATTGCTTCAAATTTTACTTAGCTCCCTTTTATTGATATGTGTCGAACAGAATTAAACATTCAGATGGCAATACCTTGTGTTTAGAATATGATATCAAGAAAATATAACTACCTTCACCAATCCCTTGGTCTATTAGACAATTCTGGCACCACACATTATTTTTCGATGTTGTCTTCCCATCGCCTAAACATAAAACGTCGATAGGATAATATGGTATATGGAAATGGAGAATAGTTTTCTCTTTTACCAATTAAATATTAGCAGTAGAAAGAGTTTCAACTTCTCTGCCTTGTTGGGTAATCTGAACATTAACTAGAAGATTTATTATTATTTTAAAATCTGTATTTTGTATTTCTAAACGAATGACGGTATTACAAGAAAGAGATGTTGGTCAAATGATCTTACGATTTTATTCAAACAAGTCATAAGATTTAGGTCAAACATGTTTTAAGATCTTGGTCAAATAATCAGTGACTTATTATTTACATATATTTTCATAATTGATATTTACAATTAGTTCATATTTATTATTTATTTATATCTATAGTTATACTATATCACATAATGTATTAATTTTATTAATATATATTACACATATTGAACTGAAATAAAATCTGTTGTTCATTTTTTGTTCTTTCTCTCTCTCTCTCTACCTGCCCCTGCAAGAAACATCTCGATTGACTTTGTGCTGTCTTTCTGTCTTTTCGTCTGTATAGCTCATCTGTTTGTGTGGCTGACGGCTATCACAACGCCCGACCAACTTTACTTTCCCCAGCTAATATTCGGTACCCATCTAGAGTTAGGTTAACTCAGGGGCATCCTAATAATTCAGTTATTCAAAATCCTAGTCTTCACTTAGACTTGAACCCGAGATCCCAAATGGTTTACCACTGGGCCACTATGCTAAACTGTACATTACTTCTATATAACTTCACATTCCTGCTAACAGAACTCTGGAATAGTCTAGAAAAAGAAAACAAAATGCTTAAAAAATTCGAAATTTTGTGAGATATTTCTATTTATGCTGTCCATTTTATGTGGCCATTTTAAGAAAATACCGAAAAAAATACAAAAGTTTGAATGAGCTAATAGCGGTCGGCAGGTTGCGAATATGTCATAAAACGTTCTCAGTGAGCACCTAAGAGGTAAAAGCAGGCCCGCCCGAGGGTTGTGGCCGCCTGCTTGCGAAGTTGCCCCCCACCCCTTTTTTTTTTAGAAAAAAAAATTCATTAAGACTGAGCTGGACACTGTACCTAAAGCGCTCTTTGATTTAAATCCATTTTTGTACCATTCCTTTTCTTTTCATATTCGCATCGTTGTCGTATCCCCATTCCCTCTAAGATATTTTATTTTCAATTGTAACTTTGCATTTTTTTTTTTTTGTAAAGAATGTAATGAAAAAGAAAGGAAACTATGTTTTAATTATAACACACTTTTAAAGTTTTATTTTTCATTTATATTTGTAACTCTATGTAAAGAATTCATATAAAGTTTCACTAAAATGAGTCAGTTTCACAAACATATATATATAATATGTCTATGATCATTTTTTTTTTCCGAAATAGTGTCGCCTACATAAGTTGTAAGCGTTGTAAAAGTTTCTTCATGGAGATAGAATCGGAGATGCGGCAGGTTTTCGCTCAAGTCAGCAAAGGGTTTGATTCCGGGCGTATATTCTAACCTTTTTCTCTTAGTAAGAAGAGAGGAGAGAAGGCTAATATTAATGTGTTTTCTTTCAGAACGCACTATTCATTCTAATAAAAAAAAGTCGAGGGCCATATTAATAATAAAGAGGCAACCCTGGCCAATAGTACTATGCGAGAAACATTTTAGGTAGGAATACATGTTGCGCACGTACGTCTGTAATGGGCGTAATATTTTTCGTGTTAAGTAAGACGTCTCTGTCGCGGAGGTTTTTTGTCACACAAAAGTCATCACTATTATAAAGTGCAATAAGCGGAAGAAATTCGACTATTCTGAGACAAAAAAAATCCAGAAGAATCGCACCAGATTTATCTCCATTACAAATTACAAATCTATCTAACGACTTTGTTTTTTCGTTGTCAAATCAGAGAATAGTTCGATACTTTAAAAAAAAGATAAAATGGAGATCTATTTGAAGTAACGTCTGTATTATATAAGATAAGACAATACTGTGTCACCCAAGTAATAGTTTCAGTTACCCCACTAACTTTTGAATACCAAATGTATGTATTATGGTATAGAATAAAACAATTATGAAAACTGTTTTAATTTCAATGAGCAATACAACAGGTTGGATTTATTTCCAATACTATGTTTGTGGCTGTAAACATGTAACATATGAGACAGTTGAGCGCTCTAGAACAAAATAAGGGAGTACTTTAAATTTATTTAGTTGTTTTGATTTGCAGTACATTACAGATGGGTAAGATCTCTAATAATTGTACATACATGAAATTAGTCATCTATCAGTATGAACACTACTGTTACTACATGTTATATTATCACTATACACACTAACAATACTGATGTTTAAAAGTTACACTCCATTTTTATTAACGTGAAAACAAGGAGAGACCAACCAGCAGAGACTAATACACAGTGAATACACACTACTGACACACTTAAGAGTAAACCGTGAACACGTGAACGTACTGAACAGTAGAACAAGGGAGACTACATGAAAACAAACAAACACACACACAACATACATAAACATAAATACACATTTAAATGTAACATCCTCCGGTGTTTGAGGTTAGTCATATACATAGTCACTAGTTCTTGTGGATTTGACCACTCGGCCTGACCTAGTTGTATAGGTTTTTGATCTGTGAGACCCGTCTTCTATATGGCTCTCAGGTCTCTGAGCATTAGGCCTACTTTCATCTGTGCTGGGTGCATCCACAGGTGCGGGGTTGTCGGGCTCGGTCGTACCTGTTGGTGTAGGCGCATTCGTTTCAGCAGGCAGTGGGATTCTTCGTAAGTGAAGTCTATTTCGGCGATAAACTCCTCCGCCCGTTTCAACTTCATACGACCGTTGTTGTAACTGACGAGTTATAACTTTTGATAACGCTCATGGCCACACGACCTTGACTTTAGTCTCACCTTTTCACCCTTAGCAAGGAGAGGTAAATCTTTAGCGTGGGAGTTGTAGTAAATTGCTGATCTCCTCTGGTTTTCTTTCAGCGCTTTTCTATGTTTCTGAGGATTCAGAACTTGAGGTTTCAACAGGCTTGTAGCTATAGGCAGCAAGGTTCTGATTCTTCTGTTAAAGAATGCCTGTGATGGGCTAGTACCAGTTTTATTTGGGGTGCTTCTATGATTAAGTAAAGCCATGAACTGATCTTTATTTTTAAGAAATAATGTCTTTACAGTCTTCACGGCTGATTCAGCTTTCCCATTTGATCTGGGATAGTGGGGACTGCTTGTCAAATGGTTGAAACTGCAATCGTTGGCGAATTTTGCGAAGCTGTCCGAAGATAGCTGAGGTCCATTGTCAGAGACCACTGTGGATGGGATGCCATATCTAGCGAAATGGGCTTTAAGTTTTCTTATGACAGTTTCTGAACTAGTGTTTTCTAGACGATCAACTTCGCAGAAGTTACTGTAGTAGTCCACACACACAAGATAGTCTTTGCCGTAAAGTGTGAATAGATCAACACCAACCCTTTCCCAGGGGTGTGTGGGAACTTCATGATTCATGATTCTGTTAATTGGGTTGAAAAGCTTGACATATTTCACAAGTTGAAATATAATGCTTTATGTCACTTGTCATTCCTGGCCAGAATAAACTCTCACGAGCTCTTTTTAGACATCCTTCAATGCCTGAGTGTGTAGAATGAACTTCTATTTTCATTTCTAATCGTAGTGACTTGGGCACTACTACTCTTTCACCTTTGAATATAAGCCCCTCTTGAACTGACATTTTGTCTCTGAAATTATAATAAGGCGTTAGCTGATATGGTAGAAGATGCTTGCCTTCTGGCCAACCTTGATTAATTATGATTAGAATTTTTTGAAGCGTCCTATCTTTCTCGGTTTCTTCCTTTAGTTTCTGTAGTCTTTCTTCCCCAATTGCTAGAAAACTGGCCATATTTATGAGCTCAAACTCCCCTTGACTGTTTGCTGATGACTTGATATGAGCTCTTGAAAGTGCATCGGCAAGATACATTTCTTTTCCCTTTTTATAAATTACAGTTATGTCATATATGCACAACATCATTCCCTGCAATCTTCGAGGAGCAGCTGAGAGAGGTTTAGCCATTATTGCTTCAAGAGGTTTGTGGTCACTTTCAATGGTTATATGTCGACCAAACGTGTATTGGTGGAACTTATCCAGTGCAAATACAATTGCTAGCATTTCTTTCTCGATCTGTGCGTATTTAGTTTCAGTATCAGTCAAAGATCGACTATGGGCTACTTTCCTGCATTAAGACAGCGCCAAGACCATTTTGGCTGGAATCACACTGTATGGTCAATTCTTTAAGTGGATTGTAGAATGCTAGCACAGGAGCTTGAGTCACCATAGATTGTATGTCACAGAATGCACTGTCATGTTTTCTCGACCATGACCAAGGGATATCTGTATGAAGTAGCTGCCGAATTGGTTCAATGACGTCGGATAGTTTGGGTAGGAATTTAACAAAATAGTTCACAAACCCACAAAAGCGCCGAACTTCCTCAACGTTTGTTGGTTTGTTCATTTCTTTAACAGCCTTTACCTTTTCAGGATCAATCTTTAAACCATCACTTGTAATTAGATGTCCCAGAAATGTAATTTCTTTCATTTTAATCTCAGCTTTTTCTTTGTTCAGCTTAATTCCCACAGAGCGACATCTCTCAACTAATGCTGTAATATTCTTGTCATGGTCATGGGAAGCTGTTTTCCATGTGTCTCCGGAACCATAAACTATAATATCATCTGCTACACCAATCACACCTTAAAGACCTTCAAGAGCAGCATTTAAATGTTTCTGAAACAGTTCTGAGCTCACAGATGTTCCAAAAGGTAATCTTCTCCACTTGTAACGTCCAAAGGGTGTCTGAAAAGTTGTTAGCAAACTCGATGCTTCATCCAGATGCACATGCCAATATGCATTTGCAAGGTCCAGTTTTGAAAACACTTTTGCATTCGATAATCTAGGAAGCAAGTCTTCCATTACTGGAAAGGGAAAACGTTCTCTTTTAAGTGCCTTGTTGAGAGGACGAGGATCTAAACAGATACGGAGTTTTCCCGATTTTTTTGTTGCAATCACCATTCGACTGACCCAGTCAGTAGGTTTATCAACAGGCTCAATGATTCCTTTTTCTGTTAGCAGTTCTAACTCAAACTGTACTTTAGCCTGCATAGCTAAAGGTACACGACCAGATGGACATGTAACTGGTGTTATGTCAGGATTCACTTCTAAGTGTACAACACCAGGTAATTCACCCTAGTGATCATCAAATACATCAGAGAACTGTTCAAATATTTTTGTCGATAACCTTGGTAGAGGCTTATCAACACTTTCAACCTTGTCAACACTTTCAAAAGTATGATAGTTAATTGTAATTAGTCCGTTTTTCTGACGTTTTCTTCCCTAACAAGGGAGTTAAGTCATCTCTCACAACCACGAAATCAACACGATATCTCTTGTTGGTCCTTGGATTTTGTACTACGAGTTGTACTTTTCCAATAGGTATGAGTGTGCTACCGTCATACACACGTAGCTTGTTTTGAGTGGGACAGATTTGTGCAGATTTAATAAGCTTCTTAGGGATGACATTAACACTGGCACCCGAGTCAATCTGACACACAATCTTCTCACCAGCTATGATCATTTCAGCTTTTATGATTTTATTGTTTGGTCCACCTTGTACAGCAAGCACAGCCTCATCATTAGAAGATAACGAATAACAATCATCACTGTCTTCATTTACATATTGCAGTTTCTTTTGGTTGCATTGAATGCCGAAATGATTTTTTTTTACAGTTATTATATATTTTACCCCACGCAGGACACAGTTCCTTTTTGAACGGGTGGTTTTGTCCACAAAATTTACATTTGCGCTGTTTATGAGAAGCATTTTGTTGTAGAATATTTTTGAGAGACGAGACAGCGAACGCCTCATCCTGAGGTGGTGAGGCATCAGATGTAGGCCTACCTGTCTCTAGTACCTTTAGTTGCAAGTCAGCAGCTTCATTTGCCTTGCAGATTTCCATACAAGTCTTGAGTGTTAGTTTATGCTCTTGTAAGAGTTCTTTCTTTATTCTTGTGTCTCTGATGCCAACCACCATTTGGTCCCTTATTAATGACTCTTCCATGTGGTCACAAAAGTTGCAGGTTTTAGCGAGTGTGCGTAGAGCTAGTAGGTAATCCTCTACGGTTTCTTGTGACTTCTGCAGTCTGTTGTTGAAAACATAGCTTTCATAAGTTTCATTTTTTAAACCAATAAATTTTCATCAAATGCACATATTATGTCTTGAACATTGTGCTTTGGTTTAAAGGTGATACTGTTGTATACTGCCAACGCCTCTGGGCCGATAGTGTGCAAGAACAGTGCTTTGGCATACTCTTCATCTATATCGTTTATTCTCTCGATAGTGCAATAGTTCAGCCACATTTGCTTGAAAAGCTTCCATTCCTCACACCCTTTCTTCACATTTAAAGGAGGTGGAGGGTTAATTCTTGGTTTAAAGTTAGTTTTACTTACAGTTTCCATTTTAGAACTTTTAGAAAGCTGCCACCATGTTATATTATCACTATACACACTAACAATACTGATGTTAAAAAGTTACACTCCATTTTTATTAACGTGAAACAAGGAGAGACCAACCAGCAGAGACTAATACACAGTGAATACACACTACTGACACACTTAAGAGTAACCGTGAACACGTGAACATACTGAACAGTAGAACAAGGGAGACTACGTGAAAACAAACACACACACAACATACATAAGCATAAATACACATATAAATGTAACACTATATAAGTTATGAAACTAATCTTTGCAAATTTGTTGGATTTTATATGAATATTTGTATAGTAGGCTAAATATTCTCAAGAGCATAAGTTATTTAAACTTTAAAAGACAAAATGCATATTTCATTCAAATATATATATAAATAACTATAGCATTGAAAATAAAATCAAAGTAAACATCTATTTAATATATTATGTGTCAAAATAATTAATCAGTTAGATTAATGATGTCTACTTTCTCATATTTTATACATTTGATTTTATAATAACAATAAACGGTTTAGACAATGCAGAGATTCGCAAATGGGAAGAAAAACACTCCTCGCCAATTCCCGGCTTCATTACATGATGACAATATTATTATGCTTCCTTAGCAAGACTCAAAGCATGTAATCACAACCCTGAAACAGAAGGCTTCATTACATGGTGACAATATGCTTCCTTAACAAGGCTCAAAGAAGGTCGTCAGTACCTTAAAACATAATGCTTTGTTACCGCAATACAGGACAGAGTCATTAGGACTAAAAAGAGAAGCAGATTCTAAAACTTAATTTTGTTGACAAATGCCGAAAGTGCAGAAATGCAAGTGAGTCATTTGAACACATAAAGGCATTAAGTTCAGCCATATCAGAATCTGTGATAACCAGGTTGAAAAATAAATACAACAGAACCTGGCTTTGACACATAATTTGATATAGAAAGATACACCCCCTTATTGCAAATATTCGCCACAAGAGGTTTTCGTGTCTACTAATCACTTATTTGACTGGGATTGGCCTAATTGGACTATGGATTGTAATCGTGCTGTTCTGATGTTTATTTGAAAAAAGATACACATCATCATTGACATGGCCGTTCCACGATCCAATAATTTAAGGAAATACAATAACTAAGAAAATATGATAAACCGATTCTTGGAGATTAAGAAGTTATGGAAGTTGTCTAAAATATTATACCCTGTTATTATATCAACAGCTTGGATAATAATAACTGACCTCACAGAAACCTTCAAAGCCCATTACATTCCCAAGAAGATTCTCGTTACCTGTTAAAGACGACAAAAAGGGAAAAAGACACAACTAGTTTTGTGCGGTCTGGCTGTCCCTCCGTCTGTCACACTGAAATATAAAAAAAAACTAACACGAAAAAAATTTTTTAAAGTTTATTGTATCAATTAGTTTGGCTCAGTCATGTAATTACATTTTTAATAGATCTTTAGATTTGTTAAATTTATTTGAACATATTTTTAGCGCAATTTCATGCAATTAGCTTTCTCACTACGCTATGATCCTATCACTGGTCTGGACCAGTTGAAGAATTGGGTGGGGGGGGGGGGGGGGGGAAAGGGATATAAGGGTGAATCACTTTTTAAATGCATTTATAAAAAAAAAAGTGAACAACCTAAATTCGAACTCGAGGCCAAACTCTCTTCAGACTCGTCAAACCATGGAAAGTGTTTATGAAAATATAAGGTTTTGATAGATTATAACGTTCTCTTTACAAAGTATGAAGGGGACTAATTCAACTTTTACAACCTTATCAGTCAAGTACTATTTCTTTCCCTTGTTCGAGATTTCAAACAAAAATAAATAATTTCCAATAGTTAATTAACTTTTTTTTTTTTTTTTATTATTATTGTTATGTCAGGTAATGGAAATAAGTGTGCAAAGTTTCAGCCTCATCAGAATCGGATGCGGGAGAATTATCATGTGCAAACTTTTTACCAGACATACAGAGTGAGTTGATATAAGCTTTGTAAAAAATATTAATCAATCACAAACATTAACCAATTAGTTAATTAATTATTTGTGATTTATTATTTTATTTCACATCGAAATAAGGAGAATAATGATATTTGAGACGTTTCTTCACCCACTGCCTATTCTCGGGTCAATATGAAATTTTGCATAATTATTTATAGCCGATGACAATACACGAATCAATCCAATAATTAACAAATTTAGTTAATCAATTAGTAATAATTAATTTTGTTTTTATATAGCAGAACGGGAGCTAAACCCTGCAGTTGTGACGATGACTAATCAGAAACAAAGTTTTGATCAGATCCTGTTCAATACAAGTTCAGACAATGTCACTTCTGGCACATCACAAAGTCACCTCATCGCATTGTCCAACAATTTAAACGTCGCGGTTGTCATGACAGTCATTGCCCTCGTCGTGAATGTCTTCCCATTATTGTTGAGCCTGACACTGTGTCGTAGTCGCAGTACAATCACGTGCTGGAACTACAACAACAACACCAGAATGCTGATAACCTCCATGGCAGTTGTGGATGTTCTCATGAGTCTTTTGGAAGCCCCCGCAGGAGGCTTTAATGGAAAGTGGGCACTCGGGCTACCTATGTTGAAAGTATGGTAAGGCGTCTGCATCATTTTATGCTCCATCTATGCAAGTCATATATTTGCTCTAGCGCTGGATAAACAACTGTGCATCTGTCATCCAACCAGATACCGGATCCTGTCCAAGAAATCAGGCTGCATCATGATGTTATCATCCTGCTGTCTGCCTGTAGCTCTCTTGTATATAATGTTTTTTATCTCAGAAGAATGTGTGAGAAATCATTTATTGGATCTCTGTTTTGACGGAGACATTCTCAACTATGTCTCACAACCTTTTTCCAAAGTCAACTTATATTTCTCTTATTCTTTAGTATTTTTTCCACTTGTACTAACATATTTTTTGTATGTTTTCTTTTTCATAGCTATTAGAAATTGGTCTTTGAGAGCTAATTCATTTTTAGACCTGGAATCAAACAACAATAAAAATTGTCACATATTCAAAGATAGTGCTGTAATGAAAGCGGTCCCTACAATAAGCCAAAGATCTGTTTCAATAAGATGTCCGAATTTCTCTCAGAGAAATTTAGCACCAACCGCCGCTAGTGCTAAAGAAAACTCCGCTAATCGTTGTAGAAGACATGTGAAAGCCATTCGCACCATTGGCTCTAGTGTTATAGCCTTCACCGTCTGTATGTTCCCGTCTGTCCTAACTGCAATCTTGTTATCGGAAGGATTTCAAATGTCTATCCAGTTGCTTGTTGTTTTCAACTGAATCACTTTTGCAAACTCTACGTTCAATCCTTTGCTTTGTCTTGGCATAAAATGTGTTAGATCTGAAATAAAAAAATGTGTCTGCTAATAACATATCGTATGTTAAGTTTTTATAATAAATGCAATCTTAAATGTAGAATTAGTAATAAAGTGTTGTTGTCTTTTTTTTTTTTGGGTTGTGTTTTACCAGTCCATTCGGAATGAAGGATTATTACATCCTAGGTAGTCTCTACTCAATACAGATTTGAATATTTCATTGACGATCAAGAACATTTTGTCCGTCTTGTACCTCCGGGCAGATCCAAGGGGGAGGGGCGGTATGGACGATCGCCCCCCCCCCCCCCCACACATACACTCATATAGATTTAGCAAGCTAATAGGAGAAATGTTTTTTTAATCATCTTTTTACAAAATTATCTGCTAAAAAACCCCACAAGATATGCCAGAAAGTGCTAAACTAAAAATAGAAAATTGTTATTTGTTCTCTTGTTATTTTCTAGTCTATTCAATGGTGTCACTAAACTGTTGGAACAGTTACACAGCGTACATTCAGGTTTTTTATTTGGTTATCACCAATTTAAAAAAAAAAACCTGAAGTTTAATTATTTTGACGCTAAAAAGCAAACTATAGTGCTGATATGAAGTGTTGTGTGTGTGTGTGTGTGATTCTATAGTGACGGTGGAAGAGGTTAGCGATTGGTTGTGAATGATGCAAGAGAGTTGACAATGTCGTCATTGGTCTTAGTTAGGACAGACGACTCCAGAACGTGAGACTCAAAAGAAGTGCTATTGTTGCAGGTTAGATTTTGTTTTAAAAAAGTTATTACTAAAGTCTAGTATTGATTTGATCTCATATTAACTTGGTTTTGTCGTTATGATAATGAAAGTTCTATTTAGTTTTGTTCACAAAGACGTCACTCAAGTTAGTTCAAGTTGTACAAGCTAAGGTCTAATACGCCTACAACGTTTTTAGTTGTCTACCAGCAGTTGGGTGCAACAAAGTCAACGACGGCATCAACAAGTACTGTGTACACCGTTTGATTATATCAACCCTTCTGGTTAACAACTGGGTTTGTCTGGTCACCTGAAAAACTTGCACTCATTCGAATGTCTAATTATTATTTTTATGTTTAACATGTAAATGACCCTAATAGCAATTTGATAATCTTTATATTTCCTATTTGATACAACAATAAATGGGTTGAATGACATGTTTAAGAATTTAACACACACTAAGTAACTTTGAATCTGTGAGCAACAAAGATTTACAAAAACACAATACCAATTGGACTGTTAAGTTGACCTGATTCTATGGAAACATTCGGATGTGAATGAAAGAGTTACTAATGAAGAATTAAATGGTAATAGAAATGTATTTAAAACCTATAATGGGTCCCGTTGAAGTAGTGTACTATATTTGTAGAAACAAGAAAAACATTTTTAAAAACTTTAACAAAAATCACATTGATTAAGTGTAATTGTAACATTTAATTTAGATCAGTCATGTCATTAAATGTGTAATACATCTAGGGTTCTAGACTAACAATAATAAATCTGCGCGATTACAAATATTTTTACCAATTGTTTTTTGTTTAGCGCAACTTCATGCTTTTGGCTTTTTGTCAATGCGCTATGATCCAATCATTGGTCTGGACCTGTTGGGAAAGGAGCGAAAGGGGGACAAGAATGTATCTGAGAGAATGTTGCCGTGATCGCTTTTTAAATGCATTAAAAAAATTGTGACTTGACTTCGAACTCAGGGCCCAACCTTCCTCAAGGGGAGTAATTTTGTAAAATCATTTTTTATTGTCTTTTACTGTCTTCTTTGAGAAATTAAAAGATGCAATGACATTTCACATATAAAGCAGGTCAAACTATCTACAGGTTAAAACAACAGAAATCATTTTTTAAAATAGGTATTTGTTTCTTGTAGATTAACATTCAAATATAAAAGAAAAAGAAAAAAAAAGTATTTCCTAAAAAAGTCTTTTAATTGATCGCATTTCCCAACTCCTCTTCCTCTTTCTTTCCTTCTTGTAACCTCTATCTCTAGATATATACTTCTCTTCATGGCTCAACCAAAGTCCTTCGCTCTTTCGTTCATTTGAATATCAAAAAAACAACAACAACAAAAAGGCCGCACCTTTCCTTACAGACAGAAGGAACCTTCCTTTGTGTCCATCTGTCACAGCTATATAGGAGTATAGTGGCCACAGTAACTTTTAGTTCTTGTGTCAGCGTTTAGTGTCCATCTCTCACAGCTATATAGGAGTATAGTGACCACAGTAACTTTTAGTTCTTGTGTCAGCGTTTAGTGTCCATCTCTCACAGCTATATAGCAGTATAGTGACCACAGTAACTTTTAGTTGTTGTGTCAGCGTTTAGTGTCCATCTGTCACAGCTATATAGGAGTATAGTGACCACAGTAACTTTTAGTTCTTGTGTCAGCGTTTAGTGTCCATCTCTCACAGCTATATAGCAGTATAGTGACCACAGTAACTTTTAGTTCTTGTGTCAGCGTTTAGTGTCCATCTGTCACAGCTATATAGGAGTATAGTGACCACAGTAACTTTTAGTTCTTGTGTCAGCGTTTAGTGTCCATCTCTCACAGCTATATAGCAGTATAGTGACCACAGTAACTTTGTATTTTAAGTTTTGGTATTCTCTCTTTTTTCGTTTCTTGGCCTCAAGAATATTGAAAGATTTTGTTCAAGTTTTTGGCACATATTTTGTGAGATATTGCTGTAAAACATTTTGTTTTAAGTCGCCGTATTAAGTAAAAAATAGTCACAATTAAAATAAACTTTTAATTCATGTGTTAAAATTATAACTTTCTGTTTTTTAGCAGGAATTAAAGGTCAGGTATATTCATAATCATATTTGGTATTAAGTGTTGTTATTTTTTTAAATCAGTTCTTTGACAAATTTTTTATTTTCTGTTGGCATAAAAAATTCTTTACAGCTAATCTCACAGATTTAATGCCTAAACACAAAAAAGAGTTCAAAGTACTATTCAAAAATGTTAAATCATAGCACACAATAAATATTTCATGCGTCACTTGATAACCCTCATGCAACAGGATGGAAGAAATCATTGTTGGAAACCAACAAACCGTAAAGCCAACGACTATGGAACCTACAGTCCGTATTGCCTTTATCTGTTTTCGTAATCGCCAATTAGGCCGAGTCCTGACGTTAGTTAAGTCATTTGTTCGATTCTCTTGCGTCGGAGAGGAAATATGAAACAAAAGTAATAGTTGGCTTATTGTATATATCGTCTGTGAGAGAAATTTAGGTTGGATTAAATATATTGTTGGCGCTTTGTTTTGATGCATGGGATTTCTTGTTCGTTTTGTCCATGTTTGAATTTTCACTAAAATTAATATGTACAAAATATAGCTAAGGGAAAGGGGCGTTAAAATGAGCACAAACGTTGTGTAAAAATGTTGCTGATCTGTGAGCTGAAAAACATAGGTTTTGAAATCTCCATTAAAACAAATGTCATTGTCGTGGTACATCGGAACTCGTAGACATAAAGGTATCAGCATAATAGTGATAGGCACAAGCCATGACAAGAAAACCATGATATAACCTGTTTTATCTGGCAACACCCTGTGTCTTGTTGGGTGGCAAATAGCCAGGTATTTAGTGAAAGCCATGCTAAATATATGGTTAGCAGAGACGCAGTTGAACAAAGTGCAGAAAACCAACCAGAGTTTGAACATTTGCAATCCCATCACCCACTGTCCATTATGTATCAACAACAAAGCGCCAGGCGGAGCAGCAAATAAAATGATAATCACGTCTATAACGATAATCGATGTCACAATCGTTCGGATAATTCTGTTATCGCTTGACATAGATCTCCTATAACGAAATAAGGAGATGAGAAGAGTGATGTCGAGCATGACAGTGAAGATAAAGACCGTCAGGGCAAGGACCGTCAAAAATACAATTATATTCAAGTTGTTGGTTATCTTCATCTTAGAGCTGAACTCTGAAACTACACAATGTGTTTCGTTCCTTGAAGTTTGATTGGCCATGTGTAGAGATTATTGTGCACTGGGAGGTTGTTGCTTCTTTAACTTCAAAATGAAATGAAACTTCTGGTTAAAATTCTTCCAATATATTTTATTTGCAAAATAAATTAATTTAACTCCATGAATTATGAACTAAATTCGTGTTTACATTATGCTGGGAAGTTACATTTGTAATGACAAATTACCTATCTAAAGAATCAAAAGGACTTTTGCTAATTTGTGGGTTAAGTTTGCCTACTAACCCAAAGTATTTAGAATATGATACAAGCGTAAATTGTTGGTTGCAGATCCGATCCAATATTACATCCTATGCCCGAATTTTGTGAAGTCAAGTAAATGTGTAGAAACAACAGCCTCACCTCTCCAAGTGAAAAATGTGTTTCATAACATAGCGCGTGCACCAATGAAGCTGGTTCAAAATGGTAACATGAAGAACATTAGAACGCTCAAAATTAAAAATACAGCTATAAATAAAATATACAGCTATTAAACTCGCCGTACACAGAGCTTACTGAAGGAATCCGCAATCAGTCTAGCGGTAGCTTCATTTCTAGACATTTCTAAAACTAATAAATCAATGAGTTACGTGTTCAGTCAACACACAAAATGTCCAGTAATGACAAAACAAACCTGTATCTGTAATGTAATCTTCATAAGTACACAGTCCCACAAGAGTCGTCCACGAGTTTGTGTATTATAAAACACATTTAGTTGGTCTCCACAGTCTCTTCAAGAGATATGTGAATAGGTCTGTGTTTAGAGAGCATAGCTTTTCACATCCAATAATTTTGATATTGACACTACATTAGAAGTTTGATTACGTAAAGTGCCGTGAATCAGCAGAAAGAAATTTTTCAGTATTTTATCTTATCTAATACAGACGTTACTTCAAAAAAGAAGATGATTACGTCCTACGCGTCATGCATTTAGCCATGCATGTTAACCAATGACCTGAATTCTGGTAAGTCACTGGTTTTCCTAGCTAGCTCAGGCAACCCATTCCATGCTCTAATAGCACAAGGGAATGTTTAAACAAATTTGTCCTAGCATATGGAATGAGAACGGTGACTTTATCTTTGTGTCTTTCTGGGTATTTTATTAGCTTTGTTTTTGTATTTGAGGATTATGGTTCAGTGTTTTATGTATAATTGCTATTTTACTTTTGAGTCTTCAATCCTGAAAGCTTTCTAAATTTAATGATTACTCTAGTCAAATGTGAATATTCGTTTGTTATGAATCTCACTGCTATATGTTGTGTCTGTTCCAGTTTCTTAATGTTTTCTTGAGTTGAAGGGTTCCAAACAGAGGACGCTTATTCTATTATTGGCCTAACCAAGGTTAAATAACATTTTAGTTTATGCTCTATTTGATTTATAAAAATTTCTTTTATTAAACCCTAATGCTTTGTTTGATTTTTTGATAGTTTCACCAATATAGGGATTCCATGACAGTTTTTCATTTATTATAACACCTAAGTATTTTGCGTTTTGAGTCTGTGCTACTGGTTTGCCATGAATAAGATAAGTGGAATTAATTTATTTTAGTCTTTTTGTTACTCTTAACAAATGACATTTATTTTCTGGGTAGAAAGACATGCTCCAATTTGATTCCCATTTCTGTAATTCATATAATTCTCTTTGTAAAAATGTCTGTATTTGTGTTTTTTTTTATTGTTCTATATATTATGCAATCATCTGCAAGTAATCTGACTTTTGTTCTTCAACTAATGCAATTTAGTAAATCTTTTATGTAAATTTAAAATAGTAGTGAACCTAAAACTGTTCTTTGAGGTATACCTGAGTTTACTGTTATTGGTGTTGAATTAGAGCAATTTATTATAACAGTTTGTTCTCTCCCTATCAGAAAATCTTGAATCCACTGATGTAATGAACCATCAATGCCAGAATATTTTAATTTTTAAAGTAAATTATGGTGATGAACTTTGTCAAAAACCTTTGAAAAATCTAATAAGAAAGAATCTATTTGCTCACTATTATCTAAACCTTTTGAAAAATCATCAATTAGTCCTATTAGGTGTGTTTCACATGATCTATATTTCCTAAAGCCATGTTGATATGGTGTAAGGACATTATGTTTGTCTAAGTGGTTCACGTCGTTGCTACATATTATGTGTTCTAGGATTTTACTTGTGATGCTGGTTAGTGAAACTGGTCAGTATTTTCCTGGGTCGGATTTTTCTCCTTTTTTTAAATACGGAGGTGACATTAGCTTCTTTCCAGTCCCTTGGTACTCTGCCCTGGTTAAGCGATACCTGAAAAAGTATTTTGAACACTGGTGCTAGCTCATTGCTTAGTTCTTTGAGTAATCTAGCTGGAATACCATCAGGTCCAGACGCTCTATTCGGTTTAATGTTCGCTAGGATGTTTTGATCCCTTTTATTGTACTTCTATATCTCCTCTGTTGTCTACTTGGTTCAGAAGAACAAGCGTTGCCATTCGTTACACCTGTGTATCTAAATCGTATTCAATGTTCAGATATTTCAGCATCCAAAAAAAATATAAAAAAGTGGAAGAAGTCTTAAGAAATAGAAAAATTAGGGGAAAAAAAGTCTTGCTAATGAGAAAGCAACTACTGATGAATCTAGTAAGTTAATAAAAACTAGACATACTACGTTAATGTATTTTTAGAGGCCCATGAAAGGGGAGAATACGATATTAGTTTTGTGTGAAATGTCTGTCCGTCCTGTCCGTACCGTTTAGATCTCGTAAACTAGAAAAGATAGTGAAAATTCGACATCACAATATTTTAGACCATTCAAAGTACTGAAGCAACGGCTACTTTTTTCTTTTCTGAAAGCGAAAAGTCTATTTTTTTAAATCACTCATGGAAGCAGTTTTTTCATAAAAATGCCCCACTTTTACTATTAATAGTAACAAACACTGGAGGCTCTTTAGTAAGGGAGTTCGTTATTTTCAATATTTATAACACGTTTATGCAATCAGTTCTTGATATTTTGTCAAAAAATATTTTTTTAGAATTGTATTGCTAAGTTAAGTAAGTTCTGTCATACTAATTACTACTACCTTTACACACAAAAAATGTTTATTTTCCTTTTTTAGAAGAAATCTATTAAGTATACATATAAGTTGGACATAATTTAAAATAACAAGTAATAATTAATTTTTCATATTATCGCGTGAACTGCAGTGTCATAATGCACTTAACTAAAGGATTATTTTTTTTTTAAATTAGAGATTGACCCTTTACAAAACAATTAGATCAATTAGATATTCATTATAAGACATCTGTTAGGCCAGGTTCACATTTAACTTCACATTCACTTTCACCTATCCTTTGGTTTACTGGACCGCTGGGCACCACACAAGATCCGTTAACCTTTTTTCTCTATTCTTCTCTGTCATTTGTCTTTGATTGAATCGAATTTTGATGTTTTTTCTGAAAATACTGATACCTGATACCTAATGATGGATCATTTCGGGGGCCGATTTTGAGTTTGTGTTTCCACACAAACTGTCTCTGTAACATTGTTTTAGAAAACATTTGATGTTAGAATCAGAGAATACCGATTAAAACATACAAGTCTTTCATCCATTAAACACGTACAGCAGAAGGAGTTTACATGAAATCAATTAAAAACATACAGAAGTGGGAGTTTACATGAAATCCATTAAACACATACAGAAGTGGAAGTTAACATGATATCAATTAAAAACAGTTATCTCCTCTTTGCATTGCTTATAGACATTGGGCTGATGACGCCAACAGACCGCCGAAATGCATGATGTATTGAGTGCATGTATTGTGTAGACCTGCATGAATAACTCAGAAGTAAACATAAATGTACCATCACTGAACACGTGTGGTTGTGTCTCTAGTAGCTCGTCACTTTCTCCCGAGTCCCAGACTAAAAAGTTGTCATTGTACACTCGCTGGTAACGTAATATCCCCCAGAGATTGAATTGGAGTCTGTTCGCTTTATTATTTAGCCTTAATCGTTCTCCGTGATTTCCTATGTGCTGGTCCATCGTGAGTGCTTCATCAAATAGGTTACTGCAGCATTGCATGACAAGGTGTCTTGGTCTGTTCATAATGACCCGTTCACAAATAATACACTTTACTTTTTCCACCTCTTTCTTCTCAGCACTTGAACTAAGATTGTCTTGTCATAGTTCTGTTAGGATACCATCAAGATGTTTCTTTACTCTACCTTTGCAATTTTTTTTTCTCAAGACCTATTAGAATGCTGTCAAACTATAGTTTTTTTTTTATTCTAAATTAACTTGTATAACAAAGACTGGCTACAATAGTGACAAGTGTTGCTTGTTTTTCAACGCTTTTATAATTTTTATATATAAAATAGTTTATTAGTTGTAATTATTTATTATGTATCATATCGAACAAAGGAAAATAAAGTCTACAGTTTTGATATTTGTGTTTGTAAATGTGTAGTTCTTCCTCTTCGACATATTGCTGTAAAACATTTTGTTTAAAGTCGCCGTGTTAAATACAAAACAGTCACAATTAAAATAAACTTTTAAATCTGTGTTAAAATGTTAGTTTTCTGAGTTTTAGCAGGAATTAAAGGTCAGGTATATTCATAATCAAATTTTTTTATTAAGTGTTGTTATTTCATTTAAAATCAGTTTTTTACTCATTTTCAAATTTTCTGTTGGCATTACAAATTCTTTACAGCTAATCTCACAGATTTAATGACTAAATACAGTACAGAGTACTATTAAAAAATGTCAAATCATAGCACACAATATATATTCCGGACGTCACTTGATAACCCTTATGCAACAGGATGGAAGAAATCATTGTTGGAAACCAACAAACCGTAAAGCCAACGACTATGGAACCTACAGTCTGTATTGCCTTTATCTGTTTTCGTAATCACATATTGGGCCGAGTCCTGACGTTAGTTTATCCTTTCGTTCGATTCTCTTGCGTCGGAGCCTGAATACGAAACAAAAACAGTTGTTTGCTTATTGTATATATTGCATGTGAGAGAAATTTAGGTCGGATTGAGCATTTTGTTGGCGTTTTTTTTTTTTTTTTTTTTGATGCATGGGATTTCTTGTTTGTTTTGTCCATGTTTGAATTTTCACTAAATTAAATATGTACAAAATATAGCTAAGGGATAAAGGCGTTACAATAAGCACAAACGTTGTGTAAAAATGTTGCGGATCTATGTGTTGAAAAACGTAGGTTATAATGTCTCCATTGAAACAAATGTCGTTATCATGGTACCTCGGAACTTGACAAGGTAAACATACAGGTATCAGCATAATAGTGATAGGCACAAGCCATGACAAGAAAACCATGATATAACCTGTTTTATCTGGCAACACCCTGTGTCTTGTTGGGTGGCAAATAGCCAGGTATTTAGTGAAAGCCATGCTAAATATATGGTTAGCAGAGACGCAGTTGAACAAAGTGCAGAAAACCAACCAGAGTTTGAACATTTGCAATCCCATCACCCACTGTCCATTATGTATCAACAACAAAGCGCCAGGTGGAGCAGCAAATAAAATGATAATCACGTCTATAACGATAATCGATGTCACAATCGTTCGTGTGATTCTGTTATCGCTTGACATAGATCTCCTATAACGAAATAAGGAGATGAGATGAGTGATGTCGAGAATGACAGTGAAGATGAAGGTCATTAGGGCAAGGAGTGTCAAAAAAAACCCAATTATATTCAAATTATCTGTTATCTTAGAGCTGAACTCTGAAGCTGCACAATGTGTGTTCGTTCCCTGAAGTTTGATTGCCACACGTGGTGCACTGGGAGCTTGTTGTTTTTTTACTTCAAAATAAAATTCTTCCAATACATTTTATTACCAGAAATAAATTAAATTTAACTCCATGAATTATGACCTAAACTCATTTATGCTGGGAAGTTACATTTGTAATGACAAAGTGATGTAACTTTCAAGCATAAAAGTTTGCACGTGCACCAATGTGTGAACACGGAGAACATTTGAACAGTCAAAATGAACACAAAACAACATCCAGGTATTAAACATGCCATACACGGAGCTAACAGAAGGAATCTGCAATCAGTCTAGCGGTAGCTTCATTTCTAGAAATCTAATACATCTATGAGTCACAGTTTCAGTCACCGAGACTCCATCACAACACACAATGTCCACTAATGACAAACGTCTGTCATTATGTAGTCAGGCTAACATCACTATCAGGTCTTGTTAAAACGAACGAGAATTTGGAATGTGAATTTCATAAACACACAATGCCACAAGGGTCCCCCACGAGTTTGTGTGTTATAAAACACATTTAGTTCGTCTCCACAGTCTCTCCAATAGATGCGTGATTAGGTCTGTGTCCTTGTTTAAAGAGTATCGTTTTCACTTCCAATAAGTTGGAGGAAACTACATTAGAAGGTTGATTACGTAACTCAGCACACAAATAAATGTTCAACAGGACAGTCGTTGCCGCTCTTACACTTGTGATCTAAATCGTGTTCAGTGTTCAGATATGTGTTAAGAATATTATAAAAAAAAAAAAAAGAAAGGGAAAAAAAGGGGGGAGGAGATGTCTAGAAATATATTTGAATATTTCTAATCTTGTAGTATAAAGTAAGTTTCATAATTCAGTGCCCTTGACATTGTCTTTGAACATTCCTCTTTTTATTTGGCCACGCTTTTTTTCTTGGCTAGGTGTCAGGGCTTTACATTTCTCCACATAGCTCACAGTTCAATAGCAATGTGATTTTACTTGATCAGTCTCCTACCAAGTAAACATTTTGAATTTTAAAATCTCTACATGGTTTGGCAATCTGAACATTAAATAAATTTCTTCTATTACAGTTCCGCTAATCTTTAAATATGCACAATGCTTTAAATATACATGGACGTCTTTTTATTCACTTAATTCTTTACTGTTTAAAAAAAACTTGAGTAGAGTGCGTGAAAACCCGCTGTAAGTGTGATCATAAGATGATTATATTTTGAAAAAGTATAACGATGATACCAGGTTTTTCATTGTGTGACCAACTACGTAGTACATTTTTTTGCCCAAAGGTATAGACAAACGTCTAGTTTTAGGAAAATCGTTAAAGCCAATAACGAAATATGTATCCAGTGTCCTGGTTCCACTTCGAATGTAGTTGCAGTTCCAACCATGAAGAGGCTACACGCTAATAAACAAGAAGTTGTTTTCAAACAACTGTTTCTGAATTCCAAAGGAAGCAATACAAGATATCTTAATAACACACACATCAGAAAAATGTAAATTTTAAATTCGTGTGCTAAAAATATTTGATAAAATTTTGTAGAAATAAGTACTGTGTTTCATCATTGGAACATAGTTAACGATCAATGTCTAAACTATTCCGAGGATACACGGGTATATGTGTACTTACATGTGTACATAAGTATTTATAGTTCCAAAACATTTTACTTTATTTTCAATATTTCCACTGTAAATAAGGTAGATGTTAGATTAGTATATGGACTCTCAGGGTATATGAGAGAATAAGGACTTAGAGGGTAAAAGTAGTACAACATGACTTGAATTGATGTGCCAGATAAAATATAGGATTGAAATAAAAAAGAAAACTGGTCAGTAAAAAAAAAGCAACCTATCATCAAGCGGTCTATCTCATAATTACACGAAAACTAGACTCATTAACAAGCTGCTTGTGTTTTTATTTGCTGGGTAGAACATTTCGCGCAGACACAGTAGATGACAGTTAAAAAGTAGAAGCATTAAATAAATTGTTAATTGTTGAATTCATTTCAAGAAACAGTCAAGTGAAAAAATATGTCACTGCTTATACTAACCTATATATTAGTATTTAATTATAATGACTCTTTAATGAAAGTTTAGCCTGTCAATACAACAACAAGAAATATACAATAAAATAAAGTCGATAAAAAAAGAACGTTTGCTCTTCTATCCTCTCACTAGTATAGGTATAAGCATAGGTATAAGTATATGTATAAGTATAGGTATAAGTATAGGTATAAGTATAGGTATAAGTATAGGTATAAGTATAGGTATAAGTATAGGTATAAGTATAGGTATAAGTATAGGTATACGTATAGGTATACGTATAGGTATACGTATAGGTATAAGTATAGGTATACGTATAGGTATACGTATATGTATACGTATAGGTATAAGTATAGGTATAAGTATAGGTATAAGTATAGGTATAAGTATAGGTATAAGTATAGGTATAAGTATACGTATAAGTATAGGTATAAGTATAAGTATAGGTACCGGTATACGTGTACGTGTAAATTTCAGTGGGTTTTTACAAAATAAGTTCCATAAATTTATTTTTATGTAAATTTTCTTTTTATAATGTGTTCAAAGTAAAACCTTTAATTTGTAGTCATACTAATAATTATTTTCATACATTGTCATCCTGTGACGTTGCACAATTAATAATCATAAAATATAACCTCATAGATTGTGTTCATGAGATTGTCCTCATTAGACTTTTTTTCTTTTGCATTTATTCTTAACGGTTACTGTTCAGAAATTTATTTCATTAATTATCAACATATTTTAATATAGACAAGTTTATAAAAAAATTAAGTGTAATGGAATCTATTTTTATCCTTTTTTAGCAGATAATACTTTTCAGTCTGATCTGATACACCAGTTGTAAAGATACACACTGCATTATTCTAACACACGTCTAAGAGCTAGACGAACAAATTTAACACTTACACACAAAATTGCATTCAAGGTGCAGTTCAAGGACATCACCCAACAGGCAGACATAAAGATTTCCACGCCTATGTGATGACCTTGGGACAGCAGGATGGACGTAGTCATTGTTGGTAACCAACATATCGTAAAGCCAATGACTATTGACCCGATGGTACGTATAGCTTTGAAATGTCTCCGACACTGAAGTGCACTTTTGGATTTTGTCTCAGTACAGGTCGTTGAAGTATTCTGCTCAGTCAAGTTTTGTAAATCAAACAACACAAACCTCTGACTTATCTTAAATAATGTCTCTGGTAAGACTTGGACTTTTGGAGTCTCAGAATCGTTTGGTTTGGTTCTATCAATATGCAGGTACTTCCCTGTTCTTCTAATCCATCTTCGAATTTCCAAGAAAATTAAAACGTACAGAATGTAACTTAGCAAAACAGGTAAAAGAATTAAAGTATATACTGTTAATAAATTGAATTTATAGAAATTTTGAGTTATGTATGCAATTATGTCTCCATTAAAGCAAATGTCATAGTCAGTATTTCTGAGACCTTGTGCTGGTACGCTAAAAAGAACTGCAAATGAACCGAATGGCACAAACCAAGCCAATGCAGTCATGATATATCCAATTTTATCTGAAATTATCCGGTACCTCGTTGGACGAGAGATGGCCAGATACTTATCAAGAGCCATGCTAAAGATATGATTGGCAGCCACGCAGCCTAAAAACGCGCTGTAGCTTTGCCAGATTTTGAACATTGGTAGTCCCAGAGTCCACTTTCCGTTGGCTATCCACAATATAGTTCCAGGTGGTGTAGTGAATATGCTGAGCAGTAAATCAACAAGTATCATAGATGTCATTATGATCCTTGTGATTTTGTTTTCATTGGACAAAGGTCTCTTAAAGCGTAACAGTGCTATGAAAATTGTAAGGTTTAAAAGAAAGGTGAAAATTGCTATCATGGCGATGATCATTGCAAAGAAAACAATGGCATGTAAGTTGTTAGAAATTGTATTCCTAGACATTCCTTGTGTGCCCAAACACTGTGTCACATTCAATGAACTGTTATTCTTCATTTGTGACGAATGATATACAAATACACATTGAATCGAATACAATGCAAGTCTAATAGCAATGTACTAGTGTCAGTTGCTAGTTTATAAGCTATGAGTTTACCTTAAATACATCATCCAAGGTTATTTTCTAAATGTAATTGCTTCTTCTATATCATGAGAATGCTTTTTTATATCCAAAGCTAATTATGTCTATCACAGGACAGTCACTCTATAACAGTCTGACTGCTGCTTGCAACTATCTTTGAGAGCAGCTTTTGCTTTAATATTCAACATGTATACCGTAACATTTATTGCCGTATTTATTATAAGGTAACATTTATTGCTCTGATCTAGCTCATCCTAGTATAACATAGACCATAAGAAACAAAAATACAAACATCAAACAAATATAGGCTTGTTTACAGTCATGGCTTAATATTTAAATCTTACTATAAATCAGAAGCGACCATAGGAGGTGGCGAGTGGGGTCCCACGATGAAGACAATCTTCTGTCTCAGTCAGCTCATAATACAAATATTCGTGGATCTGATATGTCACTAGCCCAGTGCCCCGCGCATTGTAAAACCGCCCCTGTAAAAAAAGTTTCTTTAATAATTATAATTCAGGATTTTTCAAATATATTTTAAGTTAATAATTTTTACACCAAGGCATTATCTATGTAACAACAACCTGAGTATTCACTTTAGCTGTTACACTTTGAATTGAATATATAATAATGATAATCTTGTAGTAAATAAAGTAACAGTAAAAACAATAAAAGATTTACAATTTAAAAATAGTAAAACTAATTGACAATGTCATGTCTATATGTACATGAACACGTTGCAATGGTTTCATTTAAGAAACTGTTCACTGTAAAAGGAAACCTGCTAACGCCTTAACCTTGGTTTTTCCATTTCACCCTACAAATTAAATAGTTAACATTGATTCAAGCGTGAATGCTATCTTATTGTAACAAAGAAAAACTTTTGGTTATTTACAGTTTGTACACTTAATTAAAAAAAATATCTGCTAGCAGAAGCGATCAATCTGGTCAGGTCTCAGTCCAGTATTTCTGTACAACTTGTAGAACATAAACCTAAAAAACCTTTCGAAATCACACTTTAAAAAACACTGTGTTGTGATTTGAATATGCCCAAAGTTTAGTTGTTGAAAAAAAAAAAACACTTTGATCAACACACAGTCAAAATGCAACACTTTAAATACTAGGCATTGAAATGTTGGTTTCCTTCAACGCTTAACACATTAGTTTTGGTTCTATCAGTTGTGGTGTTAAACCAATTGTGTACAGTTTAAATGTTGATAAAATATCAGAAAGACCAATACAAATAGCTTTTATCTTTTTGACAATTTGACATTTATTTAAATGACATCAATATTATTTGTATCTGTTTGGCATATGGACGCGTTTAAATTTTGTCATTAGTTGTGCATATAGGATCTAACTCTTTCTAATTCTCTCTCTTTCTCTGTCACTATCTATTCTCTCTCTGTTTATCTATCTATCTATCTATCTATCTATTTATCTCTCTATTTATCTTTTTCTCTATCTCTGTATCTTTACTTTGCACACATTATCCCGTGAAAATGAAATTGTCATTCACCAAATACTCAAACCTAGATATAATAATCATTACAGTAAACATATACATCTCACTTTATGTTGATGTACATTGTTTAAAATTCTGTATTTGGTACATGTGTGTGTTGTTGTTTTTTTTATTTTTTTCAATCCAGAATTTAATTTCTGCCCAATAAGAACAAATAACAAAAGTTCTAAAAATTAAAAAAAATTATTGGAGGACATTTTAAAATAATCAATCAGGAACATGAAACTGAAGTGGTACAGTAGAATGTCATTTATCCGGATTAATTTGAAACGGGTCACGGATAATCGATCGTCCGGATAACCAACTGCAGAACATTATAAAGGTTCATTTCAATATAAAAAAAATTCATATCTGCAAGACCACTCAGATAACGTACTGTTAAAAAAAAAAGTTTGGATATTGAATGTTTTGGTTAACTGACGTCCAGATAAACGACCTTGTATTGTACTGAACCTTAATTAGACCAATATAAATTGGACCCCTCAATTCAATTACTACAGACGAAAACTAGAGCCGTGACATTTATAACAAATAGGTAATCACAATTGACTAGAGTAAATAATAAAATCAATAAATTTAGAGAAACTTCAAAACAGAACACTAAAAAGTAAAGTATCAATAATACATAAAGCCTTGAACCCTTACTTACAAATACAAAACCAAAATCTAATAAAATACCCAGAAAGACGCAACTATTACAGCACATTCTTATTGCACATGCTGGGACATGTAAGGACTAAATACTCAAAATCTCTTGGTATTATAATCAATGGAAAGATACCACAGAAGAATCACAGAATCCCCATTTTGACGAAATAGTGTTTCTTCTTCCCTAGTGCCATTAGTGTATCGAAAGGGTTGCTGAATCAGTCATGACAACCAATAACTTAGCAGTTTAAGCCTCTAATTAACACGCACGACTACGACTAACACTTAAGTATCATCTGTTTTGAATGAACGTCTGTGATTTATAAGATAATTTAGACGATTTAGTGTTTATTAAAGAAATTAAAATGGATATAAAACTATTGCATTAGCACTTTATTATTTTACTTTGCTCAAGATTTGTAAAATCCAATGATCATTTCTTCATTATGGAAGTAAGCATAAAAGTTTATTCAGAGATTTTCGAACAATTTTGACACGAATACAAAGCAAAAGATTGAGAGTTGAGTTTAAACAAGCAAACCAGCTGGTTGTTAGAAATATTGCCATGGTTATGTAATATCCTTGACACGATAGAATGTAGATAATCAAACATGGAAACCAGCAGACAGTGAAGCTTACTACGATTGAGGCTATCGTGCGAATAGCTTTTAAGTTTTGACGACATCTAATTGAATTGTTACTCCTCAGTTCAGTACTTGCTCGTTGCGGATTTACAGCAGAAGATCCGGCCAAATCCGATGACGACTTTGTGAAATTTATAATTAAAAGTATTTTTTGGCCAACAGCACGAACTGCCTTTCGTAAACATCTCATACTTTGAGACTTGTGATGTTTCACGTTTTTCTGAGTTGGCCTTGTCGTTCTTTTGCACCATTTGCGAATCTCAATGTAAACCAAGATATACAGAACGTAGCTTAGCAGCAACGGAATAAAAACTAATGTGAAATCTAATTTCATATGCACACTGAAGAGCAACTTTAAAATGTAGATCTCCAGCTTCTCAATGTCGTTGTCCTTGTCATCATCGCTAACAACTTGTCCAGGGAGACTGATCGAAATCAAGAGAACAAATGTCGGTACTAGCCATGAAAGTATAATTACAATATATCCAATTTTATCTGGCAACACTCTATATTTTGTTGGATGGCAGATGGCCAGGTATTTATCGAGAGCCAAGCTAAATATATGACAGGCAGACACACAACTCAAGATGGTACTGTATCCTAGCCAACTTTTGAACATATATAGCCCCAGCGTCCAGTTTCCGTTAGTTATCAGTAAAATTATTACTGGAATAGACTCCGCCAATGTTATAAGCAAGTCATTAACGGCCATTGAGATAATGACCTTTCGAGTGAATCTTTTCTCATCATCAGAACCTTTGGCACGGCAACACAAGGCAGCGATGACTGCAACGCCTAAGAATACTGTGAACACAACAATGAGGAAAGCAACTACTGAGATAATAACAATAATGTACAAGTCCTTGGTAATATGTGAGTCGAAACTAAAGGTAGAGCAGTTAGTCGAGGCACACAACGACGCATTTTGCAAGTCTATCCACATGTTGGATCTACCAGTTTTCCCCTATTCGCCTTCTCTAAATAGTTGAAATGGAATATAGAATGTACTACATAAATTACGAATCCAGAAAAATAGTTTTTTTACACCGTCTAAAGCAAGCTACCTTCAAACGGCGTCATTGTCAATCCGAGCACAATATAATTAGATCAGAGAATCTGTTATTTAATGACGTTGTTACTCGTGAAAATCATTTTAAAAAAACAAAACATTCGTGACATGCTAAAATGGATTATCACCCTTTTCAAAATTGTCAACATTTCCTACCATTACCATTGTTTTTTTATATTGATCAGTATCAGTACTGTGACCATTAGCTAACCATTTAGTCACGTGATAAACAAACCAGAACCACTTAGCTGATTGCAATCTAAAAGTAAACATGAACATACTAACGTTATCTATTTGCATTGATCAACTGCATTTACCATTGTGTCTTGTAGGTGAAGTTTTGGAGAAACATAAAGCTAAAAACCAATCACAAAACTAAAAGTTTTCTTACTTCATTGGGCCAGTGACGGCGAGTTCCCAACCCGTCACATCTGTATACAATACAGACGTTACTTCAAATAAGAAGATGATTACGTCCTACGCGTCATGCATTAGTCATGCATATTAACCAATGACTTAAATTCTGCCAAGTCACTGGTTTTTCTTGCTAGCTCAGGCAACCCATTCCATGCTCTAATAGCACTAGGGAAGAAGGAGTATTTGTACAAATTTGTCCTAGCATAGGGGACGAGGAATGTGCCTTTATTTTTGTGTCTTTCAGAGTATTTTATTAAATTTTGTTTTTGTATTTGAAGATTATGGTTCAGTGTTTTATGTATAATTGCTACTTTACTTTTGAGTCTTCTGTCCTGAAGGCATTCTAAATTTAGTGATTTTACTAATGGTGTTACTCTAGTCAAATGTGAATATTCCTTTGTTATGAATCTCACTGCTCTATTTTGTGTTTGTTCCAGTTTCTTAATGTTTTCTTGAGTTGAGGGGTCCCAAACGGAGGACGCATATTCTATTATTGGCCTAACCAAGGTTAAATAACATTTTAGTTTTATGTTCTTATTTGATTTATAGATTTTCTTTTAATAAATCCTAATGCTTTGTTTGATTTTTTTTATAGTTTCATCAATATGTGGATTCCATGAAAGTTTTTCATTTATTATAACACCTAGGTATTTTGCGTTTTTAGTCTGTGTTACTGGTTTACCATGAATAAGATAAGTGGAATTAATTTGTTTTAGTTTTTTTGTTACTCTTAACAACTGACATTTTTCTGGGTGGAAAGACATGCTCCAATTTGATTCCCATTTCTGTAATTCATCTAATTCTCTTTGTAAAATATCTGTGTGTTGTGCTGTTTTTATTGTTCTATATATTATGCAATCGTCTGCAAATAATCTAACTTTTGTTCCTGAAGTAATGCAATTCGGTAAATCATTTATGTAAATTAAAAATAGTAGTAGACCCAAGACTGTTCCTTGAGGCATACCTGAGTTTACTGTTATCGGTGTTGATTTAGAGCCATTTATTATTACAGTTTGTTCTCTCCCTATCAGAAAATCTTTAATCCACTGGTGCAGTGGACCATTAATGCCAAAATATTTTAATTTTTTAAGCAAACTATAGTGGTGAACTTTGTCAAAAGCCTTAGAAAAATCTAGTAAGATAGCATCTATTTGTTCACTATTATCTAAACCTTTAGAAAAATCATCAATTAGTCCTATTAGTTGTGTTTCACATGATCTATATTTCCTAAAGCCATGTTGGTATGGTGTGAGGACATTTTGTTTGTCTAAGTGGTTTATGATGTTGCTACATAATATGTATTCTAGGATTTTACATGTGATGCTGGTGAGTGATACTGGTCTGTAGTTTCCTGGATCAGATTTTTCTCCTTTTTTAATTAGGGGGGTGACTTTAGCTTCTTTCCAGTCCTTTGGTACTCTGCCCTGGTTAAGTGAAACCTGAAAGAGTATTTTGAACACTGTGGCTAGCTCATTTCTTAGTTCTTTGAGTAATCTAGCTGGAATACCATCAGGTCCAGACGCTTTATTTGGTTTGGTGTTGGCTAATAGTTTTTTAATTCCATTTCCTTGTACTTTTATATCTTCTATGTTGTCTACTTGGTTCAAATTCAGTAATATGTCTTTGTCTCCTGGGGCTGAGAATGCTGATGCAAAGTACTTGTTTAGGATTGTTGCTTTAGTTTCATTATCATTATGTATTATGTAATGTTCATCTTTTAATGGCGCTATGCCTGTTGTTTCCATTTTCTTAGACTTAATGATGACCATAGGTTTTTGTTGTTATCTTTAGATATTACATTGTTTATGTATTCACTCTGCAGCTGTCTGCTTACTTTTTGGGTTAAGTGTTTAATTTTTATATACTTTTTGTAAACTCTTTCTGCTTTAGTTTCTTTAAATTTTCTATATAGGTTTTCCTCCAGTTTACAAAGCTTGTTTAGTCTATTATTAAACCATTATTTATTTTGTTTGATGTGTATATAGTTGGTATATGATTTTCTATAATGCTTTTAAGATGGTTTTTAATGAAATTCCAGAGGTCATCGACTGGTTTGTTAATGTCTTTTTCTAATAAGAATGTTTGTTGAAAGTTTAATGCAGCTTGGTGTAGTTGTGTTAGGTTACATTTATTCCAGTGTAAGATTTTTCTTTTGGGTTTTGAATTTTCTACTGATTTTATCTGACTGTGTATTTTTATGATTATGGTCTGATAGACCAGGGATAATATCATAATCAACTACTAATCCAGGTCTGTTGGTTAAGAAGAGATCTAATGTGTTGTTTAATCTAGTTGGCTTTTTAATGATTTGATCTATACTTAGGTTGTGTAAAGTTTCTATGAAAAGCTCATTTATGTCCTTAAGGTTTTGGTGTTTATCTATGGTTAGTGTTTTCCAATTTATATCAGGTAGGTTGAAATCACCCATAATCCAAAAAACTTATTTTTATTTGTCTCTTTAAGTGTAGTAATCTGATTACATAGTTCCTGAATGTATTCTAAACTAGAATTTGGTGGTCTGTAAATGCTGCCTATTATTAGGGATGTTGAGGTGGTATTAATTTTACAAAATGTTGATTCTATATTTTTTGAGTTAGGTAAGGTAATTTCTTCTGCTATAAGAGTGTTTTTTTATTGCTAGAAGAACTCCTCCATGATTATCAGCTCTAAATTTCTAAAAATTTTATAATTGAAAATTTCTGCATTATAAATTTCAGGATGTAGCCAAGTTTCTGTTCCGTTTGATTGTCATATGAGCTGAGCCGAAGGCTCTTCGAGCTCTAAGTTTGAAAAAAAACCTGTTTGGTCGTCCAGCCAGAACAGTAAAAAAAAAAAAAAAACCTGTGAGAACACAGTTTTGTTTGAGAGCGACCCGAGTCAATGCCTATGTAAAGCATTGCTGTTTCCAATGCCTTTGACCCCCGACTCATGGCCGTAGGCCGAGGACACCGGGAGCCTCCGTCATTTTCCTTCGTTATACCAAGATAACCGTGGGGGACTCGCCATTCATGTAACGGTCCTTTGAGGAACGGCGCATGGATGTGTGACAGTTTTGTGGGGACTTTTTTATAACCCCGCCCGTGCAAGGGGTGGACTCTCGTCTACCCGTGGGCATCCCCACGGGAGTTATGTTTCGCCATTCATTTAGCCTAGCTACCCCCTCAAGTAGCCGTTTCCACCCAGTTGCCACGTTGAGGCAGAACAGCGTACCTGGGAGTTTCTGTTCCTGCAATTATGCCTGGTTTCTAACATTCTAATAAAATTTCTAAGTCTGCTGTTTTGTTCCTAATGCTTTGAAAATTTACTACTAAGGTTTTAAGGTATTTTGGTATTACTTCTTTAGTAGATTTGTTTAGTGAGGCTGTTGTATTAATTTTAGTAGATTTAGGTTTAACAGGAGTGGATCTGGCTAGTGGTTGGTGAGTTTGGTTTAGGATGGTGTTTAGGATATTGTATGGGTTAGAAGTGTCTGCATCAAAGGAATCAAACAGTCTTGATGTAAACTGGGGTAACCCACACGGTACACTATAGTTTGCTTAAAAAATTAAAATATTTTGGCATTAATGGTTTACTGCACCAGTGGATTAAAGATTTTCTGATAGGGAGAGAACAAACTGTAATAATAAATGGCTCAAAATCAACACTGATAACAGTAAACTCAGGTGTGCCTCAAGGAACAGTCTTGGGTCTACTACTATTTTTAATTTACATAAATGATTTACCGAATTGCATTACTTCAGGAACAAAAGTTAGATTATTTGCAGACGATTGCTTAATATATAGAACAATAAAAACAACACAAGACACAGATATTTTACAAAGAGAATTAGATGAATTACAGAAATGGGAATCAAATTGGAGCATGTCTTTCCACCCAGAAAAATGTCAGTTGTTAAGAGTAACAAAAAAACTAAAACAAATTAATTCCACTTATCTTATTCATGGTAAACCTGTAATACAGACTAAAAACGCAAAATACCTAGGTGTTATAATAAATGAAAAACTGTCATGGAATCCACATATTGATGAAACTATAAAAAAATCAAACAAAGCATTAGGATTTATTAAAAGAAAATTCTATAAATCAAATAAGAACATAAAACTAAAATGTTATTTAACCTTGGTTAGGCCAATAATAGAATATGCATCCTCCGTTTGGGACCCCTCAACTCAAGAAAACATTAAGAAACTGGAACAAACACAAAATAGAGCAGTGAGATTCATAACAAATGAATATTCACATTTGACTAGAGTAACCTCATATTAAAATCACTAAATTTAGAATGCCTTCAGGACAGAAGACTCAAAAGTAAAGTAGCAATTATACATAAAACACTGAACCATAATCTTCAAATGCAAAAACAAAATTTAATAAAATACTCTGGAAGACACAAAGATAAAGGCACATTCCTCGTCCCATATGCTAGGACAAATTTGTACAAATACTCCTTCTTCCCTAGTGCTATCAGAGCATGGAATGGGTTGCCTGAGCTAGCCAGGAAAACCAGTGACTTGGCAGAATTTAAGTCATTGGTTAATATGCATGACTAAATGCATGACGCGTAGGACGTAATCATCTTCTTTTTTGAAGTAACGTCTGTATTATATAAGATAAGAAGATAAGAAGATAGTTTTAATAGTGCAAGTCTGGTCAGCATGCAACGCAATGAACGATGTTTCTTTACCTTGCTAATTGCGTAGATACATTAACACACTTCAGTCAAAATATCATAACACTATTTGTTGAAATATATAGTTTGAAATCAAATGTAAAGGCTACGTTTAGACCAAACGTAATGTCCGACTTATACCTCAGAGAAAAACACATTTTAGCAATGTGTCTCTCATTTAAAGTGTCAACCATCGCTTTTAAATTATGAATGGTATGGAAATGAAAATATAAAAAAAAGCCCCGAGGCTGTTAGTGGTAACGTCATCTCTGTGTGGTGTGATAAAACAATAACAATGATTACACATATTCTGTATGATCAATAACATTGTACTCTTGGATATGTAGTGCACTTGTTACTGTACATTTTGGTTGTATTGCAGTTTTTAGGTTTAATTTAGGTTGTATATCAGTTTTTAGGCTTAGTTTGGGTTGTATTGCATTTTTAAGTTTAGTTTATGTTGTATTGCAGTTCTTAGGTCTCCTTTGGGTTGTATTGCAGTTTTTAGGTTTAGTTTGTGATGTGTTGCGTTTTTTTTTTGGTTTACAATGGGTTGTATTGCAGTTTCTAGGTTTAGTTTAGGTTGTATTGCAGTTTCTAGGTTTAGTATAGGTTTTGTTCTAGTTTTGGGTATATTGAAGTTTTTAGATTTAGTTTAGATTGTATTGCAGTGTTAAGGTTTACTTCAGATTATGGTGCCTTTTTTTTTACTTTGTCTAGATTGTTTTTAGTTTCATGTAGGTTATACTTTTTTCAAATTTAGTGGAGGTTGTATTGACATGATATCAGCAAATCTTTTATTTGTCAATATAACAGTAATGTGTTATGGTCTTTCTATAAAAAAAAAATTTAACTGTTTTTAGTTTAAATTAGATTTACTAAATTTGTAAACGAATATGTAAAATTTTATTTTCTGTATTGCAGAAGCCATTATTTTAGATTCGTCAATTTAGATCTAAATCTTATTTGTGGACTGTTCTGGAATAAGGAAAAAAAATAATCTTAAAATAGATTTTTTTAACATACAAGTTTTCAAAGTAAAATGTGTGGCTGTGTGGAGAAAAGTGGTAACATGACAGCGGGCCAACAGAACCAATATTTGAAATGGGAAATGTGGATGCAGCTTTATGCACTTGGTGTTTTCCGTGACCTTAGAAATAGGTAGGAAGTCTCACTAAATAGTGATACATTCCAAGTCTTGAGTCATAAACGTTTCTCGGAAACAAGTGAAATCTATACTATAAAGTAGAAAGTAAGGCGTATGCATGTATGTATGTATGTATGTGACGGACCTCGTGTATGACGTGTATGAGTGGCTTGTTAGATGTCTAGGGGATGACTATTTTTGAACGAGACAAACAATGGAGAAAGATACAAATGTTGTAAAATTAGAGAATATTTATTTACATAAATGTACAAGGTAGAATGAAATAAAGACCGGGGGGGATTTGCATATATCTCGTTAGCAATATTGTATCAGCATACTAAGCACTTAATTAGAGAGTATGTCACCTTCGTCCTCTGCACTTAGCTGGTTGTCCTGCTGGTGTAGCAGCTGGCTGTGATCCTGGCTGGAGATGTTGCAGCTGGGGGTGGCGCTCTAATGGTTAGAGGGACTACGGTGGTCCTTGTAGAGTCTCAATTCAAAGTTCTGATATCTGTAGTGGGCACAGTAGGACGGGTGACCGGCTACAATGGGAACAAGTGTACTGCGGGGAGAGCTGATCTACCGTGGGCAGCGTCTTAAGCAGGATAAGTCCAGAGAGCTGCGGAGATTTGGCAAAGCTATCACGTCTTGCACAGACACGTGGTCTATAGGAACGTCGTGCCTAATAGGTTGACAAGTGGACTGTCAAAAAAGCAGGAAAGTAGAGCCGATAGCGCCAAGTAATAGAGCCAAAATAGGTAGGTAGGCCAATAGGCAGATCCGAATAGGAGAACTGGTTGGTAGTTTAACAGTACCGAATAAATAGGCAGATCCAATTAAATAGTATCCAAAAGGTGATACTAAATAGGCAGATCCAAAAAAAAAGGCAGGAATAGCACCAAGTAAATAGGAAGACACCTGAGGGAGGCTGCGGATAAACAAAGACAAGTTAGGACATGTCTCTCATGCATCTTATCGATGCCCTCGATTGAGGTGCATTCGTCAGATTGGTAAAATTGCTTTTGAGTACAATGAGGAGATGATGACAAGTGGGATTGGAAAAATAGATGGCTGATAGTAGCAATATAAAATGTACATAGTAAGGCAGCTAATAATCTCGATTAAACAACATAAGTTGGAAGACAAAAGGGGGGGGGGGAGAAATGAACGGTGGTCAGCGACCATGACGGTTTGTTTACATATGGTCATCGGCCAAGAACAAAGGAGCGAATTTGAATGGAGTGAGCGTCCGTTCAATGGTCGCAATTCTCGTTAAAGTAAAATGAGTACAAGGGAGATAATTTATATATCTTTTCTAAGCGCAGTATTAGTGCGCTAGTAACATTATCAAGGCCGTCAGCCGAGATAAAGGGAACAAAATAAGATGTACAAATATAGACATGGTTGCATCAACGATCAATTGAGCAACGTAGCAATAATATCGTGAATATAGATTAATGAAACACATAAATATATACATATGCCATGTTTATGTTTCCTACTTACGACAGTGAGAAATACACAAGGCACTAATTAAATATAAATGAAAAAATAAAATACCCATGATAATGTCCAGCAAGAAATATATACAAGCTAATTAAAATGGAACTGTAATTAAGTTCGGCTTACCACCAGTTATTCCTATAAGAGTAAGAATGACTGAAATACTCCAGACTCGATGTCGGCGAGAATGAGAAGTGAAAGAGTGTATCTGTCTTGCCTTATTCTACCTTATAGAGGTCCGGAAGAAATGGGCGAAAACAGGAAAGGCGATAGACTAAAAATTATCTCTCACATGGGTAAAGTCCGAAGAAAGTTGCACCTTGGAAGGGTCAAGAGGCGTGGTGACACGAATAATCTACTTGATCAAAGAGAGACGTGGGTGTGGTGGAAGAAATAATGAAGTGTATTCCATCCCAGGTGGTGTCGACGTGAAAGTCGGACATCCGGCGCCTAAGGCCAATATAGTTGACTGTTTGTTTGATATTTTCGTCCGTCAAGGGGAGATAAACGAGAAGTCATGGCCTAGCTATCGCCAAAGTGGTGGACTCAGTCTAGCGAGAAGAGGAAAAGGTGGGTTTCGTGATGAAAATGGGGGCAAAAGGGAAAAATAATTGAAATAAAATACATAAATGATAATAAATAACTGAAATTAATAAATAAATAATAATTAAAGCTGTGATTAAATTAAGTGACTCTGTCAGCAAGCTTTTGACTTGAGACAATGTACCGCATAGAAATCAAAAGAGTTTCACAAATGTTGATAAAAATTGGCATAAATGTTTCTTGGGTACTAACTGGAACCGTGATGTATGTATAGTAGCCCTAAAACAAACTAAAGACCCTCAAAAAAACAGTTATCCAACTCTATGAAAGTATTAGTATTTCATGGATCTATGCTGTTTACCATGTTTAGATCGAAAGGATCTAGATATAGATTTAATTTTTAAAACTACACTTTGCAAAGATAGTTTTTTACTTTAACACTAGAAAATATATAATATTAGTTTTAAAAATTAACCTTCAAATTTGTGTTTCAAAAGCATTTTTACATAAATTCGTTCCTTATATCTGCGAATTTAGAATTCCTGACGTACTAATTTACTCTAAGATGATAGCACTTCTCTTCGCAATGATAATTTGATACTTAAAAGCATGTACATACTAATTACAGCCCATGCATTTAATATTTTAATCAAATTAACATTTAAATTTGTTTTTCCAAAGCATTTTTCATACATTCGTTCGTTATATCTGCGAAGCTTTATTGACATACATTTTAATAGTTCCATTCATGAGTCGCGTAAATCTAACAAAAAAGGTCACGCATGCGCAGAGAGAAGCCTCCACTTAAGCGCAGAACGAACTCTATCCAAGTCAATATTTAACTCTAGATTTGTCTAGATCTAGTTCTAACTTAATATTTTTAAAAAAGTCTATTCATTTCATATTTTAATCAAATATATGCATGTCTACAAGCAAATGTTTTTATTTGAAAAAAAATGTATTTAGGTCTATTAGCTATTTTGATAGTTCCATTCATACTATTTTTACATTCACGCATTTCGCATCCGCTTTACCTATAACATTATTATTTCGCTTAATTGTTTGCAAAACATTCTCAGTGACAATATCAACAGTGATACGCAAATTAAGATCCGCGTGGCGCGGGTAACATATAGCGGCTAGTGTCTCCATATATGAAGATTTTAATAATGCTATTTTAAAAAATCATTGGATATTTATGAACAATCATATTTACTTTGAAGAAAAACAAAACGTTCAAAGAGAAAGAATGTTAGCTCTAAAACTGAAAGCTACTAGACATAACGTAAATTACAACATACACCTATATTTCAGTTAACTAGCTATGATTCTACAGATCAAAGCCCAAATGCATGACTAAATTTCTGACAAAAAAACAATTCAAGTAAAAGTGCTTGACAACTATTGTGATAAAATAGACCTTTATATTATTAACCATGATGAACTTGTGAATTTATTACAAATATCTTAATATGTATTACAATACCTCTATTCAAGTAACAACTTTACGTTTCATTGGTGAAGAAACCTGTACACATATCTCAAAAAAAGGCTTACCGATTTTCCTAGAAATTTAACAGTTGATCTGTAAAATGTTTTGTAAAATGTTTTACATGTTTCGGATGTTCCTTCAGAGTTAAAGATAGTTTACTTCCTATTCCAAACCTCCCGCAGGACGACGGGGGATGGGAGCGGGCAGGATTTGAACCCTCGACCATCGATAAATCCGAACGACAGTCCAGCGAGCAAACCGCACGACCAGGCAGCCATCTAGATCTATATCATTGAGAAAAGAATTACTAGCTCGTTTGTAACACTGTGAAAAACTCTACTTTTACCGTTATAATTTTTCAAACAAAAAACTAGAAGAAATAAATCTAAATTTGATCAAGAGAACTATATCTAGATCTAGAACAAACATTAGGCATTATTGATTCAAGAGTTCAATGAATTAATGTTCAGGAAAATTCGTTTTCTAGGTCCAGATCTTAAAGCCTGTCAATGGACTATTATAAAGTGTAGTAGATGTATACCTTCGCTAACCAGAGGCGTTTCTTTCTCGGCGGGGGGGGGGGGGGGGGGGGTAAAAATATGTTCCATTGTTTTTAGTCTAGCATTCATTAGATATTAAGAGAAAAAGCAATCGCTCTATAATTTATGCAAAAAAAATATTGTCTTTTTAAAAAGGTGTTTTAATGTTTTCCTTGCTTAGTTTACAGAGCTGATTTGTAGTTTAGTCGTGCATCGTTATATTATGTATTATATAGAATAGTCATCATAAAATGTTTGTGTGTTACTGTGTTACTTTTCACACAAACAACTAAATAATAGATTCAAGGAATTTTAAGTCGAAAAATGGTTGAACTTTGTTTTAAACAACTCTTTTGAAATAATTGAAGAACTCTTCACCTTGTCGAGAAAATCAAATTCCTAGTTGGGCAACGTTTGTATTTTTAAACTCCCTTTAGGCCTAACCTTCAACATCATTTTCTTACGACTAAGATCTTACTCGGAGAATATTCCGGTAGAGCTATTATAAAGAATCCAATACACAAATAACACAAAAGTTGATTCATCCGAGACCAATCCTCATAGAAGGCCTGAACGTAGGTCTGTACGACGTGGCAACGAACTATTGGTCTCCACTGCCCACGGGCTACCACGTCAAAGGTCAGTGTTCAGGCCTTCTATAACGAATGGACTCGATTCACGAAAGACTTTAGAAACTAAGCCACAGTGCCCGGATGTAAAACTGAATGTAAAATTAATATTAAGATAACAGTATGAAGAAAACATCGATAATGTAATGTCTATCAAGTACTGACACGATGGTCCGAATTGATTTTAGAATTCTTCTTCTTCCAAATTGGTATTCTTGTGTAAGTTAGATGTTAAAGTCCTCTTCTCTTGTCAGTGTCTTTTGAGAGTTAAACAGAACCGGTGTGACTAACAAAACGTATCTGGCAAAATCCTATTGGTTGACCTATGGTCAGGTATTTATCGAGACCCATACTACAAAATGTGAAAGGCAGAAATTAAGTTGATAAGATAACTATAGCTCTCCCAAACACCTGACATTATTAAACCAAAACTACACTGACTATTACCTATCAATAAGTAGGAATTAATAATAAAATAGTATCTTAAGGACTAGTGAGGTAAGATTATTCTTTGAAGTATTTTAAAGACGTTTTTGCCTGATGCTAACTTCAGATGATAGCGTTGTTTTTTGAATAAAAGAATATAGATGTAAAGTACTTAAAAATTAGTATTTTCATGTTAATCTCTGTATTATTCTTTTTGTTATTATCTGTCACTCAGCATAAAGCAGATATTGCATTAAGTTTTTTTTTAGTTTTCTACAAGTGCTAGCTGAGTGTGACTATAGTTGATTATCGACTGGTTCTTGGAACAAGCATGCTTTTTTCTTGAAACAGAAGCGGTGAGACTTAATTCCATAAAAAGGAGAGAGTTGTTGTTTTTTTTCCTAGGTCATTGTTTCTAAATATAGTTTGATGTTGGTAATAAAAAGTTTTGTAAGGACGAGGAAAGTCATTGGTAGTTATGAACTTGAATTGTAGAGTACCGCGGGTTTATTTAATTTAAGTCATTCCTAGTTCCAGAATTAAAACTTTGTATTTATTGCTGAAGGATCTTCATTGCTTGAATTAATAGTTTACATTTCAGTCTCCGCATTACGATATCATTTGAGTGTTCAGTAATTGTTTCAAATTGACATCTACACTAAGTCTACATCTACATCTAAGTCTACATCTACACTAAGTCTACATCTACATGTAAGTTATAACATCAGAGACACATTGTCTGATCAACACAATCTCATCGTAACATCAAGACATCATCACATCTAGCACTCAAATATAAATAATCGTTACTTCATCTTTATTTAATTTCGATATCATTTCTATCAATGATAGGCCTACATACATTAATAGTGTTCTGAGCATGTATACTATACTACTACCATATAAGTATAATAATCAGGATAAATTGATATGTTTTTGTTTTATCTAGTCAGTCCTTGTACAAATACTAGAAGCCAAGTCAAGTATAGTGAACCCGGATTATAAATATATAAATATCAATACTATTGTTAATAGATACAATTTGAAAGGCATGGTCATAAAAAAGTTAAAGTTAAATATATCATCATGTCATATATTGGGACATCTAACAGGGACGTCAGGACAGTAATATTTAGATTTCAAAAGAAATAGAAGCTGCAATATTATAAAACATTCAGGTTGGAGCTTAATTTTGTTTATTTATCATTATAAAACTTTTTTAAAATCTCGCATTGACTCAAAAATCACTTATTTTCTTTTTTAGCCTTTTTTAACATAAATTTCTTGCGCCCAAGCTCTTAATGTGAAACATTTCTCGTAGAGCTAATCTGAAAATCCAATACCGAGACATAAAATTGGATTCAGGAGAGAATTTAGGTATCCAATCCATTGAGCAATATACAACTGAATGTTTATTGGATAACTTTGTGATATTAGTATTAAGAAAAGGGTGGAAGCCAGCAAATCGTATACGCGGCGAGTATTGATCCAATGGTGCGAATAGCTCTTCCATTGCGTCTATCTCCAAACTTTGGAATATTCTTGAAATATGCAAACATTTGGGGTCTGTTCTCTTCGCTGTTCAGTATTGGCAGTTTCAATACAACTAGGGACTCGCTGATTTTAAAAATAGTCCGATGAAGAACTTTATCTTTAGCTAGATTTTTATTTGCTTGCTTTCTTTCAAAATATAAAAAAAGTTTTGTTCTTTTAATCCACTGATGAATTTTAATGAAAATAAAGAAATAGATAAAATAAGTTAAAACTATGGGCGTAGCGAGAATCGTTGCAGAATAGATCATGATAATGTTTAAAGAGGATTGGGCTAAGAAACCAATTAGGTTTCCATCCAAACAATGTTCGTTTGCATATATATTTGCATAAATGTCTTGACCCAATACAAACAAAATTGCCTGGGAAGCTATTGAAAGACCAATCATCAAGGAAGCATATTTCTCTGGCAAATCCTGTACCTGGTGGGATGGCAAACAGCAATATATTTATCGAGAGCCATGCTAAAAATATGACAAGCAGACACAAAATTCAAAAAATAACTATAGCTCTGCCAAATCATAGAAACTAAAGCTCCACTGGCCATTATCTATTGAAAATAAAGGTCCTAACGGAGCTGAAAAAGACTAATACATAAATCAACCACTGCCATGGCTGACACAGCGACTACAAGGTTTAGGTTACTTCAGAATATCTCTGTTTTACTTTCATTGAATGTCGGGCAGGATGTCTGATTATCTGTTGTAAAATGGGTCACGGCATTTTTTTGTAAATGTCATCTTTTCTACTACTCCTACAGTAATGAACAAAAAAATTCAATAGTTAAAATATTTAAATATTTAAATAAATGTATTAAGTCTAAAGCTTGCTTAAGTTGACAAAATCACAATGATAGACAGTGTCACGTATCATTTGTCAAACGTATTAACATATATAATAATTATTATAATAATTATTTAAATAATTGACTCAGTTCAAGGTTATATGTCAAGTCTGGTTTTCCAGATGACGCGGTGTTCACGCTTGCAGCGCTTGATAGAAAATCATTTGATCAGCCAAAAGAAATAACTTGATTCGTTAGTCTAATTATGTTGGTAGAAGGTCAAGTAGAGTCACATGGACAGAGAGACGCACGGGAGCTAGAATTCTTCAGTCGTAGGTTGATTTTCATAAGAGCAAGACGCTTATTGTTCTTCAGCCTTTGGAATGATATTCGTAGAGTGTAGATGCATTTATTTTGAGTTAGATTCTAGTACTTAATCTGTACATTTCCTACTGTATACATTTTGGTTTTACAATTACTGTATATTTGGTGATTCCTAGTTGTTATTTAAAAGTTTCTGTATTTGAATTGATAGGATCTTCACTTATTCAATACTAGATAACAATAAGATCTATCTAGAGATAATGGAATCCCCGGCAAGTCACAGTAATTCTTCTAGACAGCTGACAACTTCAAGTAGGTCTATGATATTAGCACCCTCAACTACAATAGCACCTCTCTGCACCTTAGATGAATTAGCACTACTTAGCACCTTTCCGACAAAGAGGCAAAAAGATTATTCATCGAGATCTTATTAAATGTGACAGACAGCATCACGTATTTAACTCCATCAGTTATTATGAAGTGTAAAATAGACTATACAATTACTAGATCAGAATAAGAACAACTCTAAACTCTACTGTATTGAAAGAGAGGAGCCTAGGCAATGTATTACTGTAATACTCTACCGAGACTGGAATACAAGATAGACTCTATGGTCCATGTGTCCTTGCTGCATGTTCTATGGTCGCCGAACTCTCAATGATTACAAAGGTATTTGAGGCTAAAGCTTATTATAGAAACTAGCGTAACAAGGGTCATACTGATTAGTCTAAAATGGAAATAGGAAATAAAGTAGATAACTTAATACTTTATTATCTTTGAGATAAAAAAAACAGAGCTAAAAGCCATTCAATCGTTGTTGGTTTAACAATACCGCTTGTAGAACGTTATAGCTTTGTTTACCCATGAACACAAGAGACTCAGGTCTAAATAAAACACAGAACAATTCTAAGAGAAGAAATTCCGAATTCTTTATTTCAAAATTGAACAAGAATAATCACATTGCTCAAACTATTGAAATCACACACATAGATATTTAAAGCAAAGCCAGTCATAACTTAAACAATTCAACCAAATCAGTGAACAGATCAATGAATAACTATTTTCATTAAAAACGTTTTCTTATTATTATTATGTTAGAATCGAACGAGTATTCATTCCCTGGCGCTGCCAGGGTCGTGTTTCGTTAAAGGGAAACAAAATTCATCGTAGTCCCTTTATAAGTTTCCACTGAGGAATTTTCTGGTGATGTGGCAGGTGATAATAACAACCAACCTCATAAATATCTTCAAGGCCCTTGGCATTCCTAGGAACGTTCTGGTTGTCTGTCAGAGGGTGGTACTGCTGCAGACCTGCCACATCACCAGTAAATGAATTTTGTTTCCCTTTACCAAAACACTCAACCTTGGCTGCGCCAGAGAATGAATACTCGCTCGAATCTAACTTAATAATAATAATATTTAAACCAAACGTCGCTCTATTTCCCCCTTAAAAACTTTGTGACGTCACACGCCTATTCCTAGCTAATCCATTACCTGTTAGAAAACAAATATATAATTTAACAAGTCAATTTGTGGCGGTTCTTAACATTACACGATACAAGCAGTAGCTATTGTTCTTGTAGTAGCAAATAAGGTTAAAAAAGTTAAGTCACCGCGCATTTGCAGTGTGAAATGCATGGGATATAAGGAGAGACCGAGAGGGAAAGAGAGTCATGTTTATTCACATTTGCCACAAGTCTCGAAGAGCTAGCCTCACGAATTCAATACCAAGACACAGCAACGGATTCAAGGTCGAATTAAGATATGCTATGTGCATCACAATAATGTAAGACTGGAGGTTGACAAGATGGCCTTGTGAAACGAATACAAACATTGTTATCGAAGGTAACCAACACACAGTGAATGCAGTGACTATTGATCCAATGGTACGAATCGCTTTTAAATTTCTTCGACCAATAAAAGTATTCTTATAGCTTTGCGCATGACCAGATGGTTGAAATATCCTTTCTGTTACTTGCTCTTGTAAGTTAAATAGAACCAGCCTCTCGCTGATACGAAAAAGATTTGTCTGTAAACCTTTACATCCAAATGAGGAGAATTTCTTTATTGGTCTGTTGTCCAAATGTAAAAAAGTTCTTGTTCTCTTTATCACATGATAAATCTCAATTATAATGAAGAAATATAAAATGTAGCTTGAAATGACTGGAATAGAAAGTAATGAGGAGGCCAAGGTCAAGGTTTTATTAAAAAATGATAGAGATAGAAACTGAGCAATGTTTCCGTTGAAACAACTTCCGTAAACGTTCATATTTTCAAAAATATCTCCAGCCAATAAAAAAATTATGGCTTCGATAATTATTGGTGTAAGCCAAGAGAGAAAAACCAAAAAGTAACCAAGCTTATCTGGCAATAGTCTGTATTTGGTTGGATGACAGATGGCCAGGTACTTATCGAGCGCCAAACCAAATATATGACAGGCAGACATTAAGTTAAAAATGTAAGTATAGCTCTCCCAAATATTTAGCATTATTAAACCAAAATTCCATTGACCATTGGTCATGATTAACAAAAATCCGAATGGAGCTGAAAAAGCACATATGCACAAATCCAATACAGCCATTGAGGCTACAATAGTCTTTGTGATGTTGTTCTTACGACGTGTTTCCTTATATCGACACACTGCTATTATAAGGGTTGCGTTTACAAAGACTGTGAATACATCTATAAGAAGGACAAGAACTGCCAGGAAAACCAGAAATTGTAAGTTACTTGTAAACTTTTCATCTCTGAATGTTGGACAGGAAGTCTCGTTCACTTCTGATGGATTTCTAAGCATTTTAAAGGGACAACTTTAATTACAGATTATGTCTCTGAAACAAAATTAAACAAAATGTTTCAGCAAATGAAAATATAAAGAAACTAGGGTTAACTACTTACTACTTTGATTTGTTCCAAGCTGATTTTTTTTCGGCTTCTTAATTCAACATTAAAGTATTTCATAAGTTGTAGGTTGCTTTCGGTTGGACCCATTTTTAGTGCGGGCTAGGGCTATGTCTGCTCAATGGTCAGTATCAATGTTCACTGATTTTAGGTGCCATTTTGCATATCCACGTACGGAGGTGGGGGGACCAGTTTTTTCTTGAGCCAGACGTGAGTTGCCTGTACAGAATGACTTTATGGATGCGATTGTCCTCCAAACGGCAAACATGTCCACTGGCTCGGACAATTAATTACTAATAGTTAGTTAACTCATTGTTTAATTTATTTATTGTGTTGTCAGGTAATAAAAATATTTGTGCAAAATTTCAGCCTTAATTCGAGATTGTGTGTAGGAGAAATAACGTTTACAAATTTTTGACTGTTGCAGTAGAGAATGGTGAGAACTGCAGAAGAAATTGGTGAGAACTGCAGTAGAGAATGGTGAGAACTGCAGAAGAAATTGGTGAGAACTGCAGTAGAGAATGGTGAGAACTGCAGTAGAGATTGGTGAGAACTGCAGTCGAGATTGGTGAGAACTGCAGTAGAGAATGGTGAGAATTACTGTGTGAGCGACATTATTTCGATTATAGCTTATGCCCAGACATTTATCTCCGTTCTATGAGATGACCTATGAATGAGGCTCATGATGTTCTATTTGAACTATTTTATTTGCTGTTTTTTTTTTTTCATTGTTGTTTTTCTGACAGCTAAAAGAAATTGAAAAAAATTAACGCTTTAAAATTGCTCATTAATAAGAACTAGAGTCTTACAAAGAAAACCAACAATCTTCATATCAAAGTTTTTTATCAAATCTAGTTAGTTACGGACAGTTACGGTTTCGCATTTTTGAGTGAACACTAAATTGAATCAAACCAGAATTCTAGACCTAGCACAAAATGTTGACCTTTGACTTGGTCTGATAGTTTCAAAAGTTTTTGACTTACAAAATATCGTGAAAGGATAAAGGAAATATTGGTAGACCTTTCATAAAGATATTTACATTACAGTGACTGGTAAACGTCCACACAAACAATTAATCCAAAACCATTTTCCACCGTACTTTTGTAGAACTCAACTATTGAAGGTCTATTGCCTTTCCTCAAAAGACCATTAGGTCTTTAAATAATACATGTATTGAACATCTAAATTATTTTTAGTGATTCAAGAGACCAGTTATCAACGTCGGATGGAATTATATACAAAGGTCTGAGAATAGTCATGCCACCAAGCTTACGTAAATACATGCTAAATCTGATACACAAGTCTCACTTTGGAATAGTGAAGTGTAAGCAGAGAGCCAGAAAAGTCATGTTTTGGCCAGGCATGAATGCAGACATTAAAGTGACAGTTAGGGATTGTAGTAGGTCATCAGAATCAAAATGTGTCAGAACCGCTAATTCCTACCAGGATGTCAGATCATACATACAGCATGGTTTGGATGTGACCCGTTAAACTTTGAGGGGGAAAAGTGTGTTAAGAGATCGCATAATAACATAAGTGGACATCGGATCTACAGAAGAAACAGGAAACACCTCAGAAAGTCTTCTGAGAAAGCAAATAGATTTGACAATAATTATGACTTTTCAGATCATAATCATCATAATCATAAAGCTCCATTTGAGTGATGGCTTAAGAGGCTCAAGTGCTCTCTTGCTAAAGCCTTTGGCGGAAATTGTATTGCGTAGTGCATGCATGTCACCATACAGGTCGAGAAATTTCGGTTTCCCAGACCTGTCGAGACGGAAATCAGCAAGTCTGGGGCAGTCCAACAGAATATGAGGCACGGTTTCCTCTTCTTACCCGCAGCGGGGGCACTGTGAGTCAAAATTTGGCCATAGCCATGGGAAAAAGGAGCTAACAGGACAGTGGCCTGACCTGCACTGTGCTATGATAGCTTGCTTAGGCCTGACAGCCTCCACCACGGGAAAGTGCGGTTAGAGCACCTCATTCACTCCCAGAGTCCACAGGCTTTTGGGGACTTGTTCCAGCACTCAAACTACTTTTCCATTTCTGTTTTTTTTTTATTTTTTAATTATGGCCAAAGCATGATAAAAACTTACAGCCAGTTTGATGGGTGGAATTTGCCCACCTGGTGGGCCAAGAAATCTGCAATAGTGTTGCCAGTCACACGTATGTGACTCGGAACCCATAGCATTATTACAGGTGTGCCATAGCGTTGCTTTATGTTTTGTGTAGCCATGATGACAGTTTCGATATTGGGGGGACATGGTATAGGGCTTTGCAAAGCCTGTAGTGAGGTTTTGAGTCTGTGACCACAACAATCTGTGTTGCCCTCAAATGTCCCTCGCCGAATTGAGAGTCAATGACTTTTAAGGCTTCACAGATTACCATGGCATCCGCATCAAACTGCATATACTACCACATGGTTCATAGATTTTGACTGAGTCAGAGCCAAGAAAGTCGATGTAGGCTCCAGACATGCTCTTCCAGAATCTATCGATGCCGACCCATCAGTATATGCAAAACTGGCACTGGTCTTGATGGCATTAATGGTCTTCAGTGCTATAATTTGAAGGTCGTTAGATGAACGACTTAGCTTAGTGGCATTAGGGTCTACTAGTTTCAAGCGTATATCTGGGGTCGTTGGGCGACACCAAGGGGAAAGATGATAAAAAACTTTGAATGTTTTGTCAGTTGGTGGAGAGGCCAACTTTATCAGATAGTCTAGTGGCATGATGAATAAAAATCTGCATCTGGATAAGTCTTCTGCATCTCCAACCATCCACTAGTTTTCTAGCTGGGAGGTATTCATCCAGCCTTTTAAACCGCTCAAAGCAAGTCAGTACTGACCTTTCCCTCCTAAGGTTAAGGACTTTCCAGATGACATGTCAGAACACAGAACACGTCTTGACCACATGTACTTTACGTTATACGCCTTTGGCAGAATAGTTAACAAACCCAAGAGATTTGTGATTAACTGAATCGTCTTTAATCTTTGAATAGTTTGTTAGTTATTCGATAAATAGATTTTCTGAATTAAAGAAGAGAGATGTAACATAATGGTATTATATGTACATTTGCACACTAGCGCGTAAGTGCAACACCGCTTGTGTTTACGTAATAAATGGAGTTCTTAATATGTCTTCCCTCTTAAACACTAGTTTGTTATTTGTATAAACACAAATATTCTACAGGAACACTTGAACAAAAGTTTGCCTTAGCATATAGAATATTGAACAATATTGAGCGAGAATATAATACACGTTTTGTAAGCTTAAACGCAATCAATTCATAGCAAATACTCACGTCTCTATAACTTGGATAGTAAAGACACACACATAGGCCTATTAATAGAATAATATTGAAACACTGCTCTAAATTTTTCATTACTAGAACAGACACAAAAACTAAAGTCTCACATAATTTCATTCTCATTTATTTGAATACAAAGTTTTCGAGCATTAGTCAGCCGGATATGTTGACATGGCAACCAATGACAACAAACATTAGAGACATAAGCGGATAATGGTTTTGTTTTAAACAAATAGATTCCACTAAAAAGATCAGGAATTTAAAACTATGAGTTCCATTTTGATGTTTGCCAATTTTTATGGAATTAACTTTGAATCTTTGCCATTCCATTGTAACATTGTTATGATTGGTTCCATGGTGTTTAAATTAAAATTATTAAGAAAGTTTGTGTTTTCACTCAAATTTAGAGGCGGTTTCGGGCGGGTCCATCAATGAGTCATTCGTTGGGTAAGCAGTGAAGTAAAAATTCAGGTTTTGCTATTTTCAGCACGAATATCAGAAGCTAGTTATTAACAACCTTAATCCTGTCCCATTCAATTGAAAATAATATATGTATCTGTGGCCCATCTGTGTGGTCATAATTATATTTTGGTTGAATAATTAGTTTAAGTATTCAAAGATTGATATGAAGATGTGGTTCTCAATAGTTTGATCTTGGCCTAATGATTGCACATTACTGAATCATATCCCAACCTTATCCTATATAAATCATTTTATTGTCACCAACTTCGAAAACCAAATCAGTTCTCATAAACTAGGACTTGTTACTCAATATTTTCCCAGTATCTTTATGATACCAATTACCATTTAAGCAATTAACATATATTTTTGGTTTCAAAATACAGATTACCTTTCGGTAAAGACAGCATCTAATGACCTGCCGATTCTAAGAGGCTATCATCATTTAAAAGTTCACCTTGGCATCAACAACACTTAGGCGGAAGCAACCAATCCAAATAGTTTATTTTGTATATAAACATCGACGTCCAATCGGATTTTATTAGTAAAATGCGAAGTGATCAAGTTTGAACTACTCTTTGCTTTATAGAAATTGTAAATGAAAGAGTCATTTATAACATGTATAGTAACATAAATGCAACTTTTGAAAAATTTGATTTTTTTAATGAAAATTAACAAACAAATATAATGTATTTTCTTGACTTTCGCTGGTGATACGTTCTAAGACCGCACGTCAGATTTTCGCGGTATTTAATTTCATACACGTATTCTAATTTCGGATCTAAAAAGTATTACGTGACATCCCCAAACACTTAAAACCTCTAGATAACCATTTCCCATTTCATTAATAACTTTTACATGATGTTCCTTTAAAAAACTCATTAAATGCTCAGTAATTTTTAATAGTGTTATACAGCACTGTTATGTCGTATTACAGTATACAAAGATTTGGTACGTATACATTAAATATATACTGTTGTTTTGGTCTGAACTGTAAAAAGGGTTGCGGGTGTATGAGGATTCCCTATTCGGTACTGTAACCTAGCTGTATTGAACCATTTGATGTGCTTTGTGCAGCTTTTTCGCCCATTCTGCTTCAAGAAAGTTTGGCGATGACGCATTATTATTATTATTTTAATAGGCTACTGTGTATAGACATTGTGCGGCTGAGGGAAACCCCGTGTCACCATGTTAAAAAACAAACAAACGCGGGAGTATTTTTTTAAATTAATTTTGAAAACCCGTGGTATAGCCCTTCCGCAAAGGTCGGATCTGTGAAAGTGTGGGGACCACTGTAGCTCTTATAGCACACTTTGTTCTTATAGAACGTCCAATTGGCTTCAATTTGCAGAGTGAGAATGGAGACATAATAGTAGTAGTGCGTGAGTGTTTCCTTTTTATTTGCTTCCGTTAATGGACAACTCTTATAGAAGATATAATTATAACATTATACAGTATATAATGTACTAAAGTGGCCAACAGTACCTATGTCATGTTCTATGTTTTGTAGTAAAAAATAAGACCCGCTGCTTAGAGGCAGACATACTGTATTGTTATTGTTACAGCGTTAGAGACGGATTAGCCCGTTTTCGTGATGTGGTTCGGTATACATAGAGGTCTAGTCCACCCTTGCGACTAAGGACCCCGCATATGGCGCTCGCCCAGGGCCCCGCGCACTGCTAAGGCCGCCCCTGGATACAAGTGTCTGTCACGGCCAGGTTGACTAGTGAACTTGTATGACGAATAAATTTTGTCTATACTGTATCTCCTTTAACTGAACCTGACAGTTTGTGTACACAAATCTTGTACCGCCCTCATCGTGGTGGCAGTTTCGATGTTAGCAGCTTTTGGACTTGGATCGCGCTCCCTCAGGGGTAACCGGGCAATGGCTGAAGTAGTCGTGTACATGCACAAAGAATGAGTGAATGATAGTGGATTGTAGTTTGGACATCTGGACACAGGAGTTTGTGAATAGCCAATCTCACACTCATATTTAAAAATGACTATAATTAAGTGCATACGAAAATACATTTTCAATTTTTAAAACAAAAATAGACATAACTTGACTATTTGTACATTTTTAAGAACTGATAAGACAAAAAAAAAGTAATACATATATTTTTATAACTTTTCTATTTCTAATTTGATTTTCAATTTTGCAAAATATTTAAAATATTTTTTCGCATATCATCTACACCTTAACTATTAGAAAATAAAATAAACACACCATATAGGTAACCCTGCCAGAGCAAATAAACACAACATATAGGTAACCCTGCCAGAGCAAATAAACACAACATATAGGTAACCCTGCCAGAGCAAATAAACACAAAGGACGTTTGGGCCACGAGAACTTCATCAGGTACAAAACCCAAAAAAATAAATAAATAAATAGAGACTCACATTATCCTACAGTGATTCTAAAATTATCTCCTATGGTATATATACAGGTAAAAAGTGAATAATTCTATATCAAATTTTAAAGTCACATTACCTTGTCCTACTAATTGGTTCCACAGGTTACCCGCTGGGCTTTGTTGGTATTAATTATTCTATTTTCATGTAAATAAAAAAATGTTGATAAATTGTATTTAACAAACTTGAAAGCTTCTAAAACAATTTCTTTGCCATGTATAACAAGGGTTAGGGTTAGGGTTATGTAAACTTTGTATCTTTCACAAATGTTGTTATTATTCATACAAACAAGCAGCGCTGGGAAACTTCTGTTTTTATTGGCAAATGGAAAAAAGCCATTGGTTCTGACTCCTGGTTTTCGCATAGATCTCAAGGCAGATTTCTTTTTTGATGGAACTGCAGTTGTATCTTCTAATTTAACAATCAGTTCTATCATATCATCCTTAAAAAATTTTTTGAAAAAAAAAAATGCATTGGTGACTGAACATCATATTTTCAGGAAGCTCTATAACTCTGTCCCTGAAAATTGAATCTGATGAATTAAAATTATCCTTTGTCCACTCATTGACTTTCTTTTTCTTACTCCTAGTAGAGGCACTAGAAATAGATGGCATGGGTTTAGTCTCTTCTTCATCAGAAGATGATTCATAAGAACTGAGATCTTGTGTTCCTGTTTCCTAATGGCTTATCAGGTTCTTCCTCATCATCAGTTTTAATCATTTTTTAAATCACTTTAATTGTAGTCAATGACTTCTAAAATATCTAGCACTTCATAAGCAGTTCTTAAGAAGCAAAAGCTGACATTATTCTGATTTTAAAAAAAATGATCCAGGTTACATCTAATCATAGGAAAAAAAACATATTATAGACTTACTATATTATTTGTTAAACTAGTTGAGATATAAAAATCCAGTTCTTGAGAGACCAAGTTAAAACACTTATTGTAAATCAAAATACTAAAATCAAAATATTTTAATTATTATTGACATTGAGACTGTTGATCGAGATCTAGACCAGACGTAGCTAGATCTAGAAATTTTTCTCCCAATCAATGGGTCACCAATGTCAATGACCATATTGCATAGCGCATGATTTTTAAAAGATAAACAGATAACTAATTCCTATCTAATACTATGTATAAGCATCAAATACATTATTGAGATACATAATAATAACAAAAAGAGTATGTCTTACTCTAACCTTGCATAAAGCAGTTCTTATATAATTTAGATCTGTCGTAAGCCGACATTGCAACTGGAGGTAGCCATGAGTACAGGTGATACTATTCAATAGTATGAAAAATAGAGCATAATTGTTTCTCTCCATGTGTTTCATAAAATATGAGCAACACGGTATTGATGGTAAACATTTCATTAAAAAAAACTAAAATACGCAATAACTTAAATGAATTTTCTCTTTAAGGGTTAACGTGACCCACTGGGTCTCTCAATGTTACCACAAATTGGCTTTTCATTCCGATGATGTTCTCAATCTAGGGAGAATGTGAAATAGGCGCGCTGGTATAAAACGTGGAAAGTTGGAAGGGGTGGTGATGTCTGACAAAGATAAAAGGGAAAAGGTCGTGATTTTAAGGCAGAGGCGTAATTAGCAAAACGTGCGCCCGCGGGAAAGGTACATTATTGGCGCCCCCCTCCATTATCCATGCATATCACATAAAAAAATATAGGCCGCGTGTGGCGCCCCCTAAGTGTGGCGCCCTAGGCATCGCGTCCCCTTGCCCCTCACATAGAAATATAGGCTGCGTGTGGCGCCCCCTTGAGGGTGGCACCAGGGGCATCATGCCCTCTTGCCGCCTTCCTCTGTTTTAAGGTTCTGCCTTTGTTTCTATTATAGATCATTTGACACCTCTCTACTGTTAAAGTAAAATTTACAACTATTTTGATTATTTTTGGAAACGATAATACTCACAAAGAGCGTGTACTGACAGCTTACATGGCCAAGATCCAGGTTCACTAAAATGTGTAGTTTTTTTTTTTTTACCTTTACCTTTACCTATCCCTTAGTCTGCTGAACCGTTGGGGCACCACGCAGATTTGTCGACAGTCTTCCTCCATTCCTCTCTGTCTTTTGCCTTAGATAGAACCTCTTTCAATGACAGGCCCGTCCATTCTTTGATGTTGTCTTCCCATTGCTTTCTCTGTCTTTCTCTTCATCTTCTTCCTGGTACTGTTCCCTGAAGGAAGGTCCTTGCGTGCCCTGGAGACCTTGTAATATGGCCATAGATTTTTAGGTTGTTTTTTTACGATAGTTAGGAGGTCGTCATGGGGTTCAATCGCTGCAGTAACCCTGTCTCGAATGTTAAAGTTTTTTTATGAAAATGGTTTGCATTTACGTTGTAAGAGTGGTCAATTATTATTAATTTAGGTCTCTCAGCATGGCTAGAGTTGTTTGTTTTTTCTTGAAAGCTTCTTCTCTTCTGAGATTTATCACTCGCTATAAGAATTTGCCTAAAATAGCGTGAGGGTAAACAGGACGCAAGAAAAAGCCAGTCATTTCAGTGCCTTTTTCTATAAAGTTATTGTCTTCCTGCAAAAGTCGGCGGGAACGCAGAAGTTGGGAGTAGGGGACAGTAGGAAACAGTAGGGGATAGAATCTTTACAAGCAAATAAGGTAGTTATCGTAAGCTTATGTTTGTGAATTGTTTGTCTTTTTTGTTTGTTTGTAGGTTATGAAGGTTTGTGGCCCAAATGTTCTTTGTTTTTACTTGGTGCGGCAGGGTTAAGTGTATTAATCTTTGTTGTATTTTCTATACAGTCGTTGACCCCTGTGGCAATAAATCTTTTTTTTTTTTAATTTTTGAACTTACTTTTACTATTAATAGTTTATATGAAATAAGTCTTTAAGGAATATTTATAATTTAATTTTTTTTAAATCTTCGCTATTAAAAAAGATTAAAAGTTGCTATTGCACCTAAATTTTACTAAAATTATAAATACTCCGATTTTCTATAGATAGTGTGTGGTAAATGTGCCAGAATGTTTAGAATAGTGTAAGCTTCAGGATATAAAAGTTGTTTGTAAATGGTTGGATAGGACAACCATTGGACGTTTCTGTTTTCATTAGACGATGATTTAGACGCTCCGTGAGACTCTGACGAGGCTATAACTTCATTATAGTTTGTGTCTCGTGCAATAATCAGAAACATATTGTTTTCATTCAAGAAATGTGTCAAGTAGTCTTGTGTATGAATACAGATCTCTACTAGGGGCAAAACACTTCAATGTGTCTCACTCGTACAAAAACATCTTTTACATAAAGACCAGTGAGATTCAGAACAAATGAATATTCACACTTGACTAGAGGAACACCTTTAGTAAAATCACTAAATTTATAAAGCCTTCAGGATAGAAGACTCAAAAGTAAATTAGCAATTATACATAAAACACTGAACCATAATCTTCAAATACAAAAACACAATTTAATAAAATACTCATATGCTAGGACACATCTCCCCTGCCGCTCTTTCTTCCCTAGTGCTATTAGAGCATGGAATGGGTTGCATGAGCTAGCCAGGAAAACCAGTGACTTGGCAGAATTTAAGTCATTGGTTAGTTTGCATGACTAAATGCATGACGCGTAGGACATAATCATCTTCTTTTTTGAAGTAACATCTATATTATATAAGATAAGGTTAATCTATTTTTATCTAGACATTTCTAATAATCTTTTAAATTAACAGAGAAACAAGCAAACTATTTTTAAAATTCCTTTTTATAAAATAAAGCTTATCTAAGGGGAAGAACTCCGCCCTTACAATTTCTATCTCAATGATGGAGACGTGTATTCCCTCTGCTCAAACACAATAAATAATTACCAATAATTAACTGGCTAATTGGTCAATTTGTTTATTGTTTCAGACCCGAGCATGGGTGTTGGAGAAATAGAGTTAACAATTATCTAAGACGACAAAACATTTTAAATTCAGTCATATATGTGAATACTGAAGAATTCATTTCCTTTGTTGGTATCAAACAAAATAATTAATTACCAGTAATTAAATCACTAATTAATTGATTTTTTAACATTGAGTTTTGTCTTGTTTACGCCCACGAATAATTGCGCAAAGTTTCAACTTGAGACGAGAATGGGAAGTGGGTGACATAACGTGTACAAACTTTCTACCAAACTGAAAGACACAGTCAGTTACAAAAACAAAACAAAAAATTGTCTTTTTATCTTTATATTTAGCAAAGCAAAATGATTAGTTTTACTTCAGTTTGATGCTCGGTATTCTTCGATAAGCCATTGATAGTATTTTTGAACTGAATCTCTAGCATTATAATCACACATTAAATATGTCCTTAGAGTCCAGTCTTTTCATCGGTAACCGTTTGAAAATAGGAACGTTGCCATGGGCAACAATGTAAACACAAACAGTGGAAGCAGAGATAATGATTTAGTTGAATTTGTATAGAGAGATCATGATCGTAGTCCATTTGATTATCTCTCAAAGTCTTTCAACTCTTTGTTGCACAAGTTACAAAAATGAATGTGCTTTTTTTTTGTTTTACAAAACTTTTATCACCTCCCTCTGTCTGTCTTTCTGTCTGCCAGTTGAAAAGTTTAAACACCTTATATTCCCACAATCCATTCTCGGATCAAGTTGCAATTGTGCACACTTACTAATTGATAATGCATAAATTAATATATTTAAAAAATTACCAATTGATTAATTATTTTTTTATACAAACAAGGAATTAATCCTTCAAAGATATGGTTAAATATGTCGGGTTCTGTCAATTAAATATTTTTGCATATTTTTTCTCCCACACCTATTCTCGGATCAAGTTGAAACTTTAAACAATAATTTATTTACCAAACAAAATATGAATAAATAAAAAAAAAAATCCAATTAAGGAAATAACTTCTAACGCTTATTTCTTGATAAACATGTATTAAGATTAAATTGTGTGGTCTGTTTGTCCGTCCGTCTCGTTTAGATCTCGTAAACTAGAAATAATATTCAAAATACATCATTATATTTTAGACCATTCAAAGTTCTGATGCAATGGCTACTTTGTGTTGTTTTTTTCTGAAAGCGAAAAATGTCATTTTTAAAATCTCATATGCAAGCAGTTTTTTTTCATAAAATATACACAGTAGACAAGAAACACTGAACTAAAGAAGGGGGAGAATTGGTATTTTTTTGTTGTTTGTTTTTTTTAGGCTTGGAATAAGCGATTGACCTTTTACAGAACTATTAAATCAATAGATACTAATTATATGACATCAGTTAGGCAGGTTCGCAAGGAACTTCTCCTTCACTTTCATCTTTTCCTTCGTCTGCTGGATCGTTGGGGCACCATATAAGATCTGTCAACGCTCTTTCTCCATACGTCTCTGTCATTTGCCTTGGATAGAATTTTATTCTGATATTCTTTCTGAAAATATTGAAACCTGCCATTTTAGCTGCCTGGGTGGACCACTTGGGGGGGGGGGGGGCGATTTTGAGTTTGTTTCCACCCAAACTGTCTTTGTAACCGTGTTTTGTATAGGGTGCGTTGCATTATCTTCTCAGAAATATTTATTACAGTCTTGAGTGTCATTGCCAGACTGGTGATCATTTACAGCGTTGAGTGTCAGTGGCCGTTACTCAACAGTTGGTGCCATTTGGGTATCAGTTAAATTCTAGCTCTATCACTCTAACTCTATCATTGCCGATTTTGACAGTATTGTGACGTCATTTGGTCAGCGTCTGGTTTACTATGAAACCATGTTGACAAGTTGGTAGCAGTAGCAAGGTGCTTATGTGTAATTATTGAATACATTGTGTGACTAAAAAGGCCAATCCTTGATGCACAGCTGCGGTCACAGGTTGGGTATCTGTAATCAACAGGCGCCGTTGCATTTTAACTATTCTTTCTACTGCTGCTGTGTATGACATCTGCAATCTGGGACCTTTCCTTTATGCTTGCTCTTGTTATTTGTATAAACACAAATATTCTACAGGAACACTTGCTTTTAGTGCTGCCACGTTTCTCCCTCAAAAGCTATGGTCTGCGGGCTTTTTCAGTGCACGGACCAAAGGTTTGGAACTCACTCCCCATAGATCTCAGACAGACAACATGCTATACCACTTTCAAGAAGAACATTAAGACCTATCTGTTTCAAACTTTTTTAGATTCGTTTTCAATTTCTACTGTCGTGTTTGTGTTTGTAATGTTAGTACAGCGCCTGGAGCGGCCAAACTTTAGGAGTGGCTCAAACGTTATGAAAGTTTTTAACTTTTTATAAAAAAAAGTATACGTTTAATAAAAAAAATGACCGTGTCGAAATGGTCTCGGAACTAAACTAAAGATTTTTTTGTATTGGTTCAGTTCTCAGTTGACATTATGTAGTAAATCTTGTGTTATGTATTACAGAGGTTACTTCAAAATAAGAAGATAATTACGTCATACGCATTTCATGTGTCGATCTAGTCATGTATGTTAATAAATGACTTAAGCTCTGCTAAGTCGTTGGTTTCCCTAGCTGATTCAGGCAACCCATTCCGTTCTCGAATGGCACTAGGGACGAAGGAGCACTTGTACGAATTTGTTCTAGCGTTTGGAATATGAAAAGTGCCTATATCTTTGTGTCTTTCTGAGAGAAAACAAATGAAAATCCTTTTATAGACCTAAAATCCTGTAAAAATTTCGATAATATTACCTGGGTGCTCCATAGGAGGCATTTAAGGCTCCTTTGATGCTTTCCTCAAAGGTGCCTTCGCTCCGTAATGGGCATACGCTGGCAAGTCTAGCGGGTACCTTACAAATAACCATGTTCTGCTGGAGGCAGGTGTACTGTGTAGAAGCACTACTTACCGTAGTGGCAGGTGGCAGAAGAAGGTCGATGGACACGCATTTGGAGACCAAACAAAAAGCTCTTGCCGAAGACAGGTGCAAATGACAAGATAAAACTTAAATAGTCTCCCGGCACACAACGGCCTTGTCTGTATTAGATGTGGCGAAAAATGCAGACTGCAACTGTGTTTACATGCCTGGTTGTCCGAGATATTGCACTCATTCTTAATTTTCGGATTTAAAGACATTGCCTGTAAATGACACTGAAAATAATTTTGAAATCTTTTTCCATCCCATACTTGATACAACAATGAAAAGACAGGTTTCAGATATCTTACTTGAAAGGATAATGGAAGAAGCTCCCGATGGCTTAGAAGGTTCTATAAGCATTTGAGGAAGAAGAATTATAAAGTTGCGTATTGCGGACGACATAGATGGTCTTGCAGGGACACCAGAAGAATAAATTGTTTTAATGGTGCGCATAGACAAGAATCCCGCCGCATATTATATTCAAATCCTAGCAATGGAATTGAGATGTCCGGAAAAGATTCTAGGTATTAGAGCGCATCACAGATAAAGAGATTAGAAACAGGATTAATACAGTAATTGAACCCCACGATGACGTGCTAACTACTGTTAAAAATGCAAACTCTACGGCCATATCACAAGGTTCTCAGGGCTTGCAAGGACCTTCCTTCAGGAAACAGTACCAGGGAAAAGAAGAAGAGGCAGACATAGAAAGCGATGGGAAGACAACATAAAAAAATGGACGGGCCTGTTATAGAAAGAAATTCTACCCAAGGTAAAAGAGAGAAATGGAGATTGAAGGTCAACAGCTCTTGTGTGGTGTCCCAACGGTGTAACAGACTAAGGGATATATGAAGATAAATTCAACTGCGAATTTTTCTAAATATTTTAGTGTCAGTGGCTAACAGTGAACGGTCATTTTCTAAATTACATTGTTAAAGTTACTCAATATGAACAATGTTACAATAAAGACTGCCAGCAATGAAGCCAAAGACGAAGTGTTGTTTTTGTGCGTAATTATATTGAAAATTTGATTTTATGAGACATTTATGCTGTGAAAACAGTGATCAATATTTAGTATTGCATGCATTTGATTATTATTAGTAAGTAAAAAGAAAAAAAATTAAGCAAAATATTGGACAACAAAATTAGCTTCAAGAAATATTTTTATTGGTTGGTTTATTGAAACACAAGCTTTGTATGGAGAATTTAACAAATGCAATACTAATACACAGTAATGGATTCAATGTCGAATATAGATATCCTATGCAAGTAATAATGATATAGGCCTGATTTGTTATGTAGTGTCTTTTAGAGAGCAATATCAACAAAATAAACGAGGGTAACCAACAAAATGAAAACGAGCCAACTATACATCCGATGGTGCGAATAGCTTTTAGATTGCTTCTACCACCAAAAATTGTATAATTCTGAAACTGATTAGATATTTGAGGTCTCATTTTTTGGCTGTGTTCTTGCAAGTTAAAAAGAGACAATTTCTCGCTTATCTGAACTACTGGAAAATGTAAACTTCCATGTTTAGACGATGAGGGTTTATGTGTTGCCTTGGTGTCGAGGGGTACACGTGCACTACTCCAATGATGAATTTTCATTAAAATAACTATGTACATAATATAAGTTAAAATAATGGGAATATAAACAATTACTGAAGCAAATATTGAATAAGTATTAAATAATAATAGGACAAATGTTTGAATACTGGTTTCGTGGAAACAATAGAGGTATACTTTCAAATGTTCCAAAGTATCTGCACCCATCGCAGTCATCACGGCAAAAAAGCAAATTGGTAAGAACCATGAGAGAAAAACCAAAAAGTAACCAATTTTATCTGGCAATAGTTTGTATTTTGTTGGGTGACAGATGGCCAGGTACTTATCAAATCCCATGCTAAATATATGGCAAGAAGACACGAAGTTTAAAATGTAACTATAGCTCTCCCAGATGTTAAACATCAACAAACTAAACTTCCACTGACCATTGGTTATCAGTAACGAAATTCCTGGTGGAGCAGAAAAAAGACAAATCCACAAATCCACCACAGCCATTGAGGCTACAATAGTCTTCGTGATCTTGTTCTTGTTGCGCCTTTCCTTATATCGACACAATGCTATTATAAGCGTTGCGTTTAACAAGATTGCGAATACTTCGATAAGAATGACAAGAACTGCCAGAATAACAAGAAATTGTAAGTTAGTTGTAAACATTTCATCACTGAACGTTGTGCAGGAAGTTCCGTTCACTTCTGATGAATTTCTTAACATTTTAAATGCACATCTCAAAAAATATTTGATGTCTCTGAAAAAAAAATTAATTAATAATGTTTTAATAAAAAAATACAAAGAGAGTTTGTGTTTATACTGTGTAATGAATTTCGTTAAACTGAATATCCAAATTAATATTTAACGATTTAATTTTCAGGCCCACTTCACTCTGTTTCTCTAATAGTAATTTTAATTTAGATGAAACACAGACCTACAAATAGGCATACGCACATATAAATAGCATACACAAGAATAAAATGAAACTTTAACAAAAAGAGGGGATGGAGATCTATTTTTTTTAAAATGCAGGTTTCCAGAGCCTTCGGACAAGCAAGTTACCTTTGTTTCCTGAAACTTTTGGACGAGCAAGTTACCTCTGTTTCCCCCTTATACAGTTTGGGATAAGCTGCACCATCTTTTTTCTTGCATTCAGAGCTGCAATGATGTGCTATTATAGCGCAATAGTTGTTTGTTTTTTTAAAGCATTTTTAGTATAGAATTCACACAATTTGTATACGAATTTATTACTTATGTTAATAATATATGCTAATTATTTATATTTCAACCTATTTTTTAGATTATTTTCGCATCCTCTCAGGTATGTTGGCTGATTTGGTGGGGGTCGGGAGGGGGCGATGGCATCAATCCCGCCCAACCGCCCCATAAACTTTCGAGTGGGGGGTGGTGGTCCAATAAATTTGTAGAAATCCCAGCTTGCTAACAGAATCAATTCAATATCTCTAGGATTCAAACGTGTTATTGGTGTTTTAACCGATCTTTAGATTATGTCGTTCTCCTGTTTTCTGATTGGGGGGGGTGGTGTTTGAAGAATGCTAAAAATTGCTTTTGGCGTCGGGGCTTCGCACCGATTCCCACTGATAAATAATGAACTGTAGATGTCAGAAAAATGCGTTTCAGGAGTGAAAATGCAAGAAAAGGCTTTTAGCGTTGGGGTCTTGCCCCGAACCCCACTGATAAATAATGAGCTGTAAATGTCAGGAGATTGCGTTTCTACAGTGAAGAATGCGAAAAAAAGTACCCCACTAAGGAGCTTTACAGCGCTTCACCAGACTCCCAAGCTATCAAGAGAAAGGGCACAACATGACTGGGTTTTTTTCTTCACAGAAAGTTGAGAAACAAACTGCTTTTTTTATTTCTCATATATATATATATATATAGGCTACACTTACGTTTATGCATAGGGTTAGGGTTTACTGAGCTTTAGGGTTAGGGTTTACTGGGCTTTAGGGTTAGGGTTTACTGGGCTTTAGGGTTAGGGTTTACTGGGCTTTAGGGTTAGGGTTTACTGGGCTTTAGGTTAGGGTTTACTGGGCTTTAGGGTTAGGGTTTACTGGGCTTTAGGGTTAGGGTTTACTGGGCTTTAGGGTTAGGGTTTACTGGGCTTTAGGGTTAGGGTTTACTGGGCTTTAGGGTTAGGGTTTACTGGGCTTTAGGGTTAGGGTTTGGAAAAAAAATTGCCCCCCCCCCACTCGAAAGTTCTGGATCCGCTAGTGGATGAAGTAGTCAAGTGTGAGGAAGTAGTGAGGTGTGAGGAAATAGTCCAAAAACATGTAAGGGAAGTAATTCCTTATTTAAGTATTATTCTCTTATTCTCTTGGAAAGCCACTATGTTTTGGCTTGTCACAGAACGTAAGCAGAATTATGGTTGGATGTTAAGGAAAATTATTCAAACAGAAGGGTTAGGGTTAGGGTTAACCAATGAACTCTTCGGAGGACCTGGAGCGATACTGGGAAGTGTGTTGGTGGTCTGTTCTAGTGTTAAGTAGGCTCGGCGTTCCAGTACCACCTCATCGTGGGGTGGCCAAGGGTACTGGTTGCTTGCCGCTGATGAATGAGCAGCCGGCAAGTGTAAAAGTCAATCAAAGGGGTTATGTCCAGCCCCCCACTGTGGGTCCCCGGGGGAACGTTGAGTAAGTGACCTAACGGGATCTCCGAAAAGTGGATAGCGCTGGAAACCAACTCGAGGGTTGGTCGGGTTTTCCTGGGACTCGGCTGATTCGAGGGTCTCTCTTTGGGAAAAGACTGGACTGACTGACGCGGCCTTAGCGGGCTGCGTCGGACGGACTAGTTGGCGTCCACGAGCTAGGCTCTAACTAACCCGTCCCCTGTGAGGTAGTAGAGAAACGCGCTTCCCAATAGTAGTTTTGATACTGGGGATATCAAACAATCCTCATACAACTACTCCTCCTGTAAGCGAGCTCTTGCCATACGGAGGTGGTGACCAGTGGTGCGGACTTCCCGGACCCTCTTGCAGGCCCTGTGCACACTACCTTCTAATCGGTAATAACTAAGGCCGCCAACGCCTTCGACTTCTATGCAAACAATGAATAATACACATCAAACCAGAAAAGGCGGGTACGAGCAGACCCAAACAGGCTCCGTCGCGCGGGTAGCGGGCGGCAGGCCCGACAACGAAAAATCCTCTACGGAACCTGTCGAACCACGAAAAATCAGCGAAGGTTCCTCTTCCAGGACAAAGCCCTCTTCCCAGGCTACACTGCATTTGTTCTTCCCTCGGAAGAACGGTCGCCAAGGTGTGGCTAGCCAAACACACCAACCTGGTGATCATGTCCCGCACCAGGCCCAATCAACTACGACCAAAGAAGCGAGGACCATCGGTCCTCCAAAACACCAACCATTAAAACGGTTTGTCGCAACCAGTCCAAATCCCTTAGGGAGTGACAAACTTAGCCAGATAAAAGTACTTCAGCTCAATATCTGTGGCTAAATACCTAAGATGTTAGAGCTCACAAAACTCCTCCATGAGAGGGCAATAGACATCGCGCTCCTGCAGGCGACTTTGGTAGGCAAGAAGCGAAGTAGCCACATCAGTGGCTACACGGCATACAAATGTAAATGTGACGAGTGCCGTGGAGTAATCACATATGTTAGAAACGGCATGACAGTTTCTCAAAATCCTGGCCCTCAAAGCGGGCGTACCGACACCATCTCGCTTGATATATTTAAAGCTGGTAGAAAACTTACGGTCATTAACTGCTACAATCCGCCAAAACATGAACTTGCCATTAACCTCGGTAATAAGAATATCCTCACCAAAACTCTATTAGCTGGGGATCTAAAGGCCAAGTCTCCTGCATGTGACTATGACGCAACCGACTCCTCGGGCCAACCCTCCTACACACTGGCAACGGGTCTCTCTCGAGACCCAATCTAACTCTTATCTCCGCAGACCTAGAGGGGAAAACCACAATTAAAGTGCTTGAGGATGTTGGAAGCGATCATAGGCCCATTGAAATCACTATTGCCCTCTCAGAGGCCAGGGGTGTAGCCACTAAACGACCCAAAAAATGGAGCTACACTAAAGCTGACTGGCCAGCGTACGGGGCGGCTGTCGACTCCGCCCTGTCGAATATCGCGATGGAGGAAGGGACAGTCAACACTAAATACGGCGAAATCACTGCAGCGATTTCGGGTGCGGCTAGGAAGCATATCCCGCGGACTTATCTCGGCACACGGCATAGACCCGTCTGGTCCCGAGAATTAGACCGAATAGTCAGGGCCAGGTACCGGGCGAGGCGCAAAGCACAAAAGAAAGGGGAATCCCAAATGCCGCAAAGAGTTTAACGCATTATGCCGGTAGGCATACGTGTACGGGCGGACCACTAGAGGGATACCTGTGCCGGGCTGGATCTACGGGATACTTCCAAAGCCTGGCGTCTTCTTCGCAATCTTGAGGCCAAAGATTTGGCGCGTATAGCCACCCCATTATTGTCACCCAGTGGGGATCGAGTAGCTAAAGATAAAAAAATGATCGACTTGCTTAATAACTATTTCGCTTCGATAAGCAAGTCCGAAAAGAAGACAGCCACGTTTAGCTAAGAGAAAGGCTCCGGGGCCAGATAAGGTCACTCTCGAGATGGTAAAACACCTCGGGGGTATAGCGAAAGACAAACTCCTTGAGTTTGCGAATCGAACCTGGGTAGAATCCAGACTGACTTCCACTATCGGTAAGATAGTAGAACGGATGGTCATCGAGCGACTCGTGTAGAGCTTTGAGAGTGCCGGTATCCTAGCGCCAGAGCAGGCTGGCTTTAGGGCAGGCTTGAGCCCGATCGACCAGGTCACGGTTTTCATGCAGGAGGTGGTCGATGGGTTCCAGAGGTCCGAGAGCACATATGCAGTTTTTATTGACCTAAAACAGGCTTATGACCAAGTGTGGAAGCAAGGCCTCTATCTTAAGCTTAGAGCCATGGGCGTACGCGGGCGGACCTACAACTGGATAAAACAGTTCCTAACGGAGAGGAAAACGAACTCAGTTCCAGTACTCTCTAACTGGGGATCCGCCCTCTCATGTATCCTTTTCATGGCCTATCTTAACGATTTGCCCAGCTCACTCCGGTTGCGCAAACTGCTATATGTCAATGATATTGTCCTCTGGTCATCCGGGAAGAAAGCTGATCAACTTCAGGCAGCATTACAAGCCGACCTCCATACCATCTCCTCGTATTGTTCAAAATGGCAGATACGAATTAACGTTGCCAAAACGACCTGGTGCCTGTTCAGCCAGAGCAGAGAATCGACATTCTTGAGGCCCAATTCGAGCTCCAACACGGTGGGCTGCGACTCCAACTTGAAAACACGCCAAAATATCTAGGAGTTACTCTAGATAGGAAGCTCTCAATTCACTTGCACATCCAGGATGTTGAACGAAAGGTCTCGGAGAAGTTAGGGTTACTCAGAAAGCTAGCCAGTACCAAGTGGGGTGCCCGAGCTGACACGCTCCGCACACTGTACACAGGGGCTGTCAGATCCCAAATCGAGTATAACCTGCCAGTGCAGGTGTACGCAAGTAAGACGGCCCTCGAATCACTCGACCGTGTACAGGCCCAGGCTCTCAGATTCATTAGCGGCACCTATAGAACGAGCCCAACTTTCGCTGCAGAAATCATGTCCAACGTGGCTCCTCTCAGCCTGAGGAGAGAGCGCGCCGTGCTAACGACCCTGGAACGCTACAAAAGGGGCGAACCAGGGCTCCCGACCCATACACTAGTCACTCAGTGGAGAGTACGAAACAGGATAAAACGGACATCATTTATGCACTGCGCGTTAAAATTGAGTGCACAAGCTGGCCTCTCCACTGACCGGGTCCCAATCCGACGGATAAGCACGTGCCCGCCCAGGAGGAGACAGCCCATCCCTCCCATAAATTTCATAATACACGGGTTGGAGGGGGCAACAAAACGACACACACACCCAGATTTTCTAAGGGAAATGGCATTGGACACACTAAAGACCTATCCGCCCGATGCCATCTACTGTTATACAGACGGGTCGGTCATGAAGGACCCCGTAAGAGCTGGGTATGGGGCCTATATCTGTTACCCAGACCACGAACCAGACAAGCTGTCAGGCACATGCGACCTCGCCGCATGTAGCTTTGATGCAGAATTAACGGCGATAACCAATACACTCAATTATCTGCTCCAAAAACGGCGCGAAAAGATAACCGTTGCGACTACCGTTATAATGGTTACCGATTCCCAGTCCTGCCTCCAAGCCATGGCTTCCTAGGGGGAAAGTCCAAATTGGTGGAAGAGGCATTAGGCGCCGCAAATAACATCAGTCTATTTATTGGAGCTGTCATCTTTATGCAGCGGGTGCCCTCGCACTGCGGCGTGAGGGGCAATGCCTTGGATGATGCTCTAGCACGAGAAGGAGCGTTAGCCGTGCCCACTTTCGAGACATTAAGTACGTTTCAACAGGCTACCACAGTTATACGAGAGTGGGTACACAAAAAATGGGTGAAATCCTGGGATGACTCCGAAACTGCCAAGGGAGTCTGGCAGCTCATCGAGAGGACCCGTGGTAAAGGCTAAAAAGGTCGAAACAAACAACAATAGCGCAGTGGGGTAAGGGACACTGCCCCTTAGGTGCCTACTTAGCCCGGTTCCGGCCAAATTTTGATGCCCGTTGCCGACACTGCGGGGAATCAGAAGAGACGGTGGCGCACGTCTTGCAAAAGTGTCCGCAGCTCCGTGAGCTGCGGGAAGACGTATCCAGTGGTTCACTAAGTTTGTATGGAAGCTATGAGGCACTACGCCAAACAGCAGAGTTCCTTACCAGGGCACAACGGCCTTTTCACCAATTGGAGTTCATCTCAGTGTTAAGTAGGACTTGTGGAACTTAATACTCTCTGTGACTTGATAAAGGAAGTCCATGCCTAACTTTCTGTTTATAGCTGTAAATAAATACTCTTCTATTTCCATGTAATTCCTTATGTAATGCGCTTGCGTTAGATTTAATACAGTATCGATTGTTATGAAGATATAGTTTAAAGTGAATCTGCCCTAATGATTTTGAATAATTTCTTAATTTTATGAACGCATATGTACAATGAATTCCTCTTGTATTATATTCAACATTAATTAATAAATTTTGTTTTAAAATATATTCTACTTACATACATACTAAACGCGTTCATTTCCTTGTAAAACAAAAAGAAAACTTTATTTAAATTTTTTGTAGCTTGTTTAACAAAAACACAAAATTTAGTGATAAAATATAAAAAAAAAAAACTACTCATTAATACATTCTTCCATGTTGTTGTTTTTTTGTCACTATTACTTGTGTATAGTTGTAAAAATTACGTGTTTTTATGACCAAAACAAACTGTTTGCATTTTAATTTTTTTTTTTTTTTAACGATTCACGTTCATAAAACAAACAAAAAATTGGCCGTTGCACTAAAACTTTGATAAGATCTGAAATATCATGATATCGAATTTAAAAAAAACTTTTGTAGTTTTGAGATTTTAAACGGGACGCACGGACAGACGATGAATAGACAGAACACACAAAACCAATAGTGGTTATTCTTCTTTCCGGTTTGCACAAATCTCTAATGGCACACAAGTTCGTGCAGTGATAACATAAAAATATTGTAAATGAACCATTAGATAAAGATACCCACACACGTACCTCTATAAAATCTTTGTTGGTAAAAAAATGTCTTACCCATTAAAGAATTGTAGAATACCGTTAAAATAAAACTATTCACTTAACATTCCATCGCTTTTAAAAAACAAAACAATACAGAAATGTCGTATCAATTAGAAAATTTCAATATTTTTTTAAATAAAAAGAAAACAAACAGGGTTGTGGAGAGACAACATGATTTGATATTATTTGACAATATTTTAACAGGAAACAAGAAAAATCTAAAGTTTTAAACTACATGTATGGTTTGCGCTCTGGACAGTCATCTCGATTGTTAAGGGTTCAAACCCTGCCCTCCGCTGCCCTGTGAATGTTTTGGGTTAGAAATTTTAAATATTCATCTATAAAAAAAATCCGTAACATAAAAAACCGCTTTTAGAATAGTATTACCAAAAAATACGACGTGAATCTGGAGTCGGCTTTGCCATAAAAACATCATTAGTATCTTAACTAGTCACGCCTCCTAAAGCAATTAGTGACAGGCTCATGATCCTAAAGCTATCTTTACAAAACAGAAAGAAACACATTTCACAGGTAGCTGCTACGCACCCACCATGACTAACCCAGATGATGTCATAGAAAAGTTCTACGAAGAACTAAACTCCACCATACTTGATATTCCAAAAACAGATAAGCTACTCATTCTCGGTTTCTTCAACGCAAGAGTCGGCTTTGACCATCACATCTGGAAAGGAGTCTTAGGCAAATTCGGGATAGGTCAGTGAAACAGCAACGGATTATTACTACTCTAGACCTGTGCTGAACACAAGCTGCTCATATCAAACACAATATTCAGACTTCCAACTAGAAAGCGAACTTCCTGGATGCATCCCCGCTCAAAACACTGGCACCTCATAGATTACGTCATCTCCAGACAATCTGACCGTCAGGACACACGTGTGACCGAATCTTGCTGTGGTGCAGAATGTGGGACAGACCACGGCCTCATCATCACAAAACTAAACATTCGTATTCAACCAAAGAACGTCCGCAAAAATGGAAACCCCTAAAAAGGCTAAACACGGCCAGACTAGAAGATGACAAAATTGAAAAGTCGCTTACAGATGCGATAAGAACTGCCTCAAGTCCACCCCTCTAGCTGAATCAAATGTAGATAAAAGCTGGGAATGTTTCAAAGTCGTAATCCATAGCACAGCATTTAGCTTACTCGGACCTATGGAGAAAAAGCAACAGGACTGGTTTGATAAAAACAGTACTTAGATCAGAAAACTATTAGATAAAAAGCACAAGCTCTATAAATTGTATCTGAACAACCCAAACGTCCAGTCCACTAAAAATCCATTCACAAACATCCGCAAAAATGTGCAAAAACAGTTACGCCAAATGCAAGATACATAACCTAAGCAAAAAAGAGAAACAATACAGGAATTTGCTGACAAGTACGACATGAAGAACTTCTTTCATGCCATAAACTTAGTCAATGGACCCACAAATTCAGGATCATCCCCTCTACTAAATGCTGATGTAACAATCCTATTGACAGATAATGAAGAAATCCTAAAATGCTTGGCCGAGCACTTTGAAAAGGTTCTCAAGACACCTTACATTATAAAAAGCAGCCATATACAGGCAACAGCCAGTACCAATAAATGAAAAAAATGAATGACCCCCCCCCCCCCCCCCCACGCTAAAGGAAACTGATCTTGTCATGCAACACCTCGCAAGCGGAAAAGCCCCAGGAGCTGACTCCATTCCAGAAAAGGTCTACAAAAAAGGTGGATTAGCCCTGATTGAAAGACTTCACGAGCTGTTCTTAATTATGTGGGAACAAGAGTCAATACCATAAGACTTTAAAGATTCAACAATGGTCCATCTATACAAGCGAGAAGGAAACCGCCAAATCTGCGACAACCTCAGAGTAATATTTTTTTCTCTCTTTTGCTGGAAAAATCATCGCACGCATTCTACTAAATCGGCTCATGCAACACCTACAACATGGTCTACTACCTGAAAGCCAGTGCGGCTTCAGAATAGAGCATGGAATCATTGACATGATCTTTGAGGGAAGGCAGTTCTAGGAAAAATGCCAAGAACAAAATGCTGATCTCTTCTTTAAATATGTCGATCTAACGAAGGCATTCGACACTGTTTGCTGAGAATGACTCTAGAAGATATGTCAAAGTATGGTTGTCCACAAAAATTCATAACCATGATGAGACTATTTCATGATGGCATGAAGGCTCGTGTCCAGGAAAGTGGAGAACCATTTGAGCCCTTCGAAGTATCAAACAGGGTAAAGCAAGGCTGTGTCCTAGCACCTACACTGTTTAGTATCATGTTCTCGTCTGGGGCTCAAAGCAAAGTCAAAAATAAAATCAGCTGTAATCAGGGACTTGCTATTAGCTGACGACTGTGCACTAAATGCTTTATCTGAAAATGATCTGCAGAGCATCTTCCGTGACTTCTCAAGAGCATGCTCAGACTTTGGTCTTATCATCAACACAAAAAAGACTGAAGTCTTATATTTACCTGCTCTTGGTAAAGCCTACTCGGATCCAAGCATAAAGATAAATGGGCATGATATAAACGCAGTGGACAGATTCACATACCTTGGCAGGACACTCTCCAGAAACGGAAAAATCGATAATGAAATCGACCTGCCATTGCCAAGGCCAGTGCATCCTTGTCAGACTGCCTAAGAACGTCTGGAACAGACGAGGCATCACCACTAAGCTAGGGATCTATCGAACTATCATCCTCCCTACATTGCTCTATGCCTCAGAAACGTAAACAGTGTACAGAAAAAGAAAAAAAAACTGAACAACTTCCACATGACATGTCTAAGAAAAATACTGAATGTCAAATGGCAAGACAAATACAAGATACTGAAGTCCTTCAAAGTGCGGGTCTGCAAAGCATCCACACAATTTTTATGCAGTCCCAGCTGCGATGGGCAGGACACGTCTGCAAAATGGAAAACCGCCGCATCCCTAAACGACTCTTGTAAGGTTAAGCGAAGGAAAGCGCTCACAAGATGGTCAAAATAAAAGAGCTTTAGGGACACCCTCAAAGCTTCTCTGAAGGTGTTCAGCATAGACCCAGCCACCTGGGCAGTGGTGTAGCATCCATGGCGCGAAGAGGTACAATGAACCCGGGCCCACCACCATTAGGTGCCCACAGCCCGTGGTGTAGCAACAATGGCGCAAATGGATTCATTCCACTTGGGCCCATAACTCTTGACCAGTCGGGGCTCACGTGAGAACTTGGGGATGACACTAAAGGAAACAAAATGCACTTTTCTAAAAATTAACGCCATATAGAATCTGAAAAGCTCCCTTAAAATATCCAAAAACGTAACACGAAACTTTAAATTACTTTTAAAACATTAACCATGTGTTTAAGCTAGAGTTAATACACCAGCAGCTTGTATTATTTAAATGTAAGGAACTGTTCTCCATCAGGTTTATTGTCATAATGGTAAGACCTAAGTGTACGAGGGGACTAGTGTTACCAGGTCGTCCCCTTGTTTTCCATGTATGTTCATAAACCATTGCAAGTATTAATAGGCTGTTATTAGAATGAATGGAGTGGGAGGAAGAGAGTTTGGTGTAGAAACTATGAATGTGTTGTACAGAAAAATAAGATAAGGGGGAGTAACAGTGACAATTAGGTCTAGTGTAATAGTCCTGTGGTCAAGAATTAATATTAAGACACATCTACTAATTATTCAATTTTTTTTAAAAGCTTAATCTTTTTCTTTTATTTTCTGTATTTAAAATACGTAAATTTTACCTTTCTCCATTATGATAATGGTATTGACAATGGGCTCTGTTGAACTAGTCCGTTACGTTTCTTTGATTAAAAAGTTAAATCACAAATTGGACCGGAAGTCGCTTTTTTCCCTATATATCTTTGCATTTTTCAGTTCTCTTTTTAAATTAAACAGACATTATAATGCTATAATTTTAAGTGTACCTGATAGAGAAAAAAAATTCTGCACAAAATACGGGTAGTTGGGATATAACCCGATAGAGGCTATAAAAATAAAAGACCTGAAACTAGCGCGTGAAACTACACATTAACAGTACTTTATTTGATTAGTATTTTACCCAAGATCTGTGTTGTTGTTTTTTAAGACTAGCTTATTTCAAGTACCCGGCATTTTCCAATACACAATTTCATACACAAAATAATTGTTGAAAAAAAAAAAGGAATTGTAGTGATTTTAAACTTCAACTGATTAGTTTAAAAGGTGTTACTCTAATCAATTTTGAATATTAGTTTATTATGAATGTCACTGTTTATTTTGTGTCTGTTCTAGTTTCTTAAATTTTTCTTGAGTAAATGGGTCGTTTTTTCTCCTAATGGGTATACCTGATTTCTCCAAGCAGCCTTTGTAAAATATTGGTCCTAAAAAATGCTATGTTCATAAACGAAAAATTGCATGGCTGCATTATGATGATTGTACGTGTTAATTCAATATATTTATATTAAAAGGTAACTAAAAATAACTGCATAAATAGATTTAAGTTTCTTTTTTTTTCTGTTAGATAAAGTCATATGGCAAATATTTGTTTATATCCTAATTCTAAAAAGGAATAGTAATAGAATTATACTAAGTATTTTATTTATTTTTAATAGTTTTGAAAGTCTAACTGATAAGATTACAAAGAGAGTTTGTGTTTTTGCAAATGTACACAAGGTTTACTATGACTCAGTTAATCTCTTCTAATTGTTTAGCAATGAGTGTAAAAATGTAGGCTTCGATATTTTTAGCCTGAATTTAAGAAGTTACAAACTTCAAACAACTAATATATTGCCTCTTCCACTTTGTATTCAAAATATTAAATTTATCCAGTGCTCCAGATCCTGCTTGTATACTTAGGCCCTATATGAATCGAACCGGTATCAATGCATTAAGTAGCAATAACTCCGAAAAAAAAATTAAATGAAAAAAGATTGAGATATACATATATTTTTGTGACGGTACGCACCGGTACGAGCACCTTTTTTCACTGTCGGAAAAAATTATTACTTTTCATGTATTTCAACGTTAATTGTTAATTCATTAGTAGTTTAAAGTTAGGCAATCTATCACTGAGTACCGGCTCCTATTTTTTTTTACAAAAAAAAAGCACTTTAAATATGTAGGCTATACTTTGTATACAGCTTACTTTCAGCGATATGCTGTATCATTAACAACACCTATATGTGAAAGTCTCAATCATCATTTAGCGCTGAATATTTTTCATGACATTAATACAGAGTAAATAATCCAAAGACAGTCATTATTTTAGACTAGATTTAAGTAGAGTCTAGACCTAGATCTAGTAGGCCTATTACTATAAAAATAAATAAAAATAGTCAGTCATTAGACACCATTAGCAATTTTATTATTAGGTCTAGGCATTGAAAAGTAAATCTAATAATAAACTATAATAGCTATCTAAGTCTAAGTACTAACTTATTAAAAAAGTAGAAGTATTATAATAAATACTGTATAGGCCTAGATCTAGATTGACTAGATTATAGATAGATCTATAGATACATCTCTAGTCTAGTAGATTAAGTATAGAGTATGGTAAATGTATTACAGTATTATTAGATCTATGGCCTATGTCTAAGCCTACAGCCTATCTAATAATCTGATAATTAATAAACTTAAGTCTTTGGTAATATCTAGACTTTATTTTAATAAAAACTGACTATAGGCATAGCATAGGCTAGACTCGGCAATCTAGTCTCAATCAATAATATTACCAGATCTATTCGATTTTTATACTTAGATCTAGACTAGAATTTGATTATAGATCTAAATATACTAATGGTGAGATGATATGCGGTGTTAGCTAATAGCGTTGCACAATAAACTTACCTGGGTTTTTCTAAACTCTAATACTTGGTGTGAAGTAGTAAAACAGCACCTACCTAAATAAATCGTAACCAGAAATCAAAAACCTTTATTTATTGTAGTATTTATAGGTCTGAGGTTGTATTTTATATAGCCTTCGTAACTTCTATAGAGAAATGACTTTTGTAATTTCTTTTACTGAAAAATTGGGCTATTCGCGTCTGACACATATATAATTTTTATGTTCAGCAACAAAGCCCATTAAACTTTCATAATAATTATCTCGATTGTATTTTGGAGAGATGTATCCACAATCATCTGACATACACTGATTCAGAGTTGCCTGCGAATGTATCCAACAAATGAAGCAATTTAGCGCTGAATATTTTTCATGACATTAATACAGAGTAAATAATCCAAAGTACAAGTCACTTAAACAATGACTTGAAATAAAACATAGTAAGGCAGTGTTTCTCACATTCCCGGGTGGCGACTCAATATTTTTATTCGAGCCCCTTTTAGAAGCTGGAGCCCAAAGGAGCGATGTAGGCTCCCACAGTGAGGTCCGTGAGTTGTTTTTTTCTTTACAATGTAGTAAAAAAGAAAAAGAAACTTAGTCACACTTTTTAGGTTATATTTTTCATTCAGCCTTCTTTAATTGAACACTTTGTGATAGAATAAATGATAGAAACCGAATTAACGTTATGAAAGTTCACTAAAACGTTTTTGTTCTTTTTTCGGGAAATAGCGTTGCCTACAGAATTTCTAAGCCGTCTAAAAAGTTCCTCCTGAAGGTAGAATTGAAGATACGACTGGTTTCCACTCGTCGGCGAGGGGTCTGAACAAAATCTAGCTCACAAGAAAAATAAAGTCTATACTCTTTCATGTCTTAGGATCGTCGCACATATGCACTAGGCACGCTAATTTTATCATAGTCACTGCATAACCACCAATCAATCGCTTAACCTCTTTTTACCAACATCTAGGAAACACACACACACTCCATAACAACCTTTTTGTCAGAACGTTACGCCCTCCCCAGTCCACATGAGAGGAATTAGTGCCCTCTCCCCCCTCCCCCAGTGAAAATGATTTTAAAATTTACTTTTTAATTACCGGTAATAGATCTTCTTACAGTGCGGGCTATTCGACTCAAACAAATATTAAAACAACCCGCGAAAATTTAAGGCCACTGCATTTTTTTTTCTAGTTTGCAAAATAATTTCTTATGTACGATTATCGTTTATATTTTCAAAGGATAATGGAATAATTAGAATTTATATAAAATATTTAAGTACTTTTTTTATTAAACTAATTTTTAAATTAACCTTTGAATAATGATTAGGCCGCCCCCAAAGATGGTCGCCTGCGTGCAACGCACACATTGCACAATAATTTTCGGCTGCCCAGAATTTACCAATACATTAAAATTACTCAATTTTTCTGTTTCACTTTACATTCATCTTATTTGGGAAGGGGGCCCACCAACATATTCTTGCACCGGGGCCCACGGGTACCTTGCTACGCCACTGCACCTGGGAGACAGGGGCACATGACAGAGCATCATGGCGCATAGGTTGCTGAGGAAAAGAGAACAACGCTGGCAGAAGAAAAACGCCAGAGAAGAAAAGCAAGGCTAATGACACTAGCTCCAGCTGAAATAATCTGCCCGGTGTGCAGCCGAACATTTCGGGCTCACATAGGTCTCATCAGCTACACGAGGAGGCATAAAACCTATGTGCAAAGCCCTCAGCCCCCTGGACAACAAAGTGCTCATCATCGAACCCCGATGGATGAACAATAACCAAAAAGAAATGGTCTCATCTTTGTACTTTATCTTTATTCTAGAATCTTCATGTTTTCAATGTTTTAGTTAAAAAAGATTTTTAAAAAACTGATTGTTAGCGCGCGCTACGAGAGAGAGAGAGAGAGGCGGGATAAAAAAAAAAGCAGTGTTTCTCAACCTTTGGCAAATTAAAAACAATAATACAGTCATGCAGTCATTTTGGTGGCCTTCCTCTTGACAGCTAAGGGGTCTGGGTGAGCGCTGCAAGCACCCCCAGTGGGTTTTGGTTTAGGGATAGGCTTTTCTTGCATTCTTCTCTGCAGAAATGCATTCTCCTGACATGTACAGCTCATTATTTATCCTATAAAACAAGGCATTAAAAAATTTAGTAAAATAAAGTAACTTGGGGAAATGGGGGAAAGGGCCAATCCTGAAGTTTGACTGATAATCGAGGCACACTAGCGTAAGTATATCTTTATTATGTGTCTTTATCGTAATATTGTCTTCATGTTAAGAGAGACCTCTTGTAGTAGGCTTTTTTTGGTCAGCCTCAGACATCAACAGAACTATGGTTAAATGCTAAAAAATATCTAATTTTCAATAAATTTTGAATAATGTTTTACTTTAAAAAAAAATATAATATGAATATTCTAATATGAATGCATAGGCCCTTACTAAATTGCAAATACAACCAATTTGTTCCTTGAAACGATAAGATATACAGATTTAGATTAAGACTTTGAGGATCGCCGCCGAAATAACAATAGTCAAAAAATTATTTTTTTAAAAGCTCATTTGTTCAATAGGCCTGATTGTAACTTCGTTTTCTTTAAGAACTCTAATTGAAAGCTCAAAACAAACAAAAAATTCGGTAGTGGGAGGGGAAACTTGATGAAAACATTTTTGGGTTCAGAACTCATCTCAATTGTTTAAACTTAAAATTTTCGTATGAATTCTAAATTTTCCAAAACAAAGTCTTTCTGAATTAAAATAATTATGTTAAGTCTATGTGCCATGACATCATTTCTGTCGCCAGAGTGGAGTATTCTTTTTTAAAACGTTATGTTTTCGTATGAAAAGGGGAGGGGCGGTAGGGTTAAATCGATAAATCAAGTAAGAGTCCTCGCTCCTTTTTAGCGGCCCCAGAAAGGGGAAAACACGCAATTAGTTTTGTCCGTCCGTCTGTCCCGTTTACTTCTCAGAAACTAAAAGAGAAAATGAAAATCGGATATCATGATATTTTAGGTCATTCAAAGTGTGACAGGTTGGGGAAAGTGACGTGTGTTTGGCGCGTTTAATGTCTAGGGGATGATTGTTTTTGAAACTATCACAGACTAACCCGTCAGCATATAAATCGGGAGCAGGCACCCAACGAGACAAGCAATGAAAGAAAGATACAAAGTTAAAAATGAAGAATATTTATTTACATAAATATTTACATTTAAGAATAAAAAGGGGGAGGGTTTGCATCTATCTCTAATCAATAATATCTCTAATCAACACTCTTGCACTTAATAAGAGAGTATGTCACTTTGTCTTCTGATCTTAGCTGGTTGTCTTGCTTGTGTCGCAGCTGGCTGTGTCCTGGCTTGAGGTTCTGCAGCTGGAGGTGGCGCTCTAGCGGGTAGAGGGACGCCGGTGATACAGTTCTTGTGGAGTCTCAATCCAAAGTTCTGATATCTGTAGTGGGCACTGTAGGGCGGATGGCAGGCTACCGTGGGCACAAGTGTACTGCGGGCAGAGCGGATCTGCCGTGGGCAGCGTAGTTAACAGGATAAGTCCAGTGAGTTGCAGAGGGTTTGGCGTAGCTATGACGTCTCGCACAGATTTGGGTCTATAGGGACGTCGCACCTAATAAGTTGACAGGTGGGCTGTCGAATAGGGGGGAAGTAGATCCGATAGCGCTAAGTAGTAGAGTTGAGTAGATCCACGTAGGCAGTAGAGGATACTCAATAGCAAGTGGGCAAGTGATCCGATAAATATGCAGATAATGCCAAATAAATAGGCAGGTAAATAGGCAGACACCTGAGGGAGGCTGCGGATAAATAAAGAGAAGTTAGGACATGTCTCTCATGCATCTTATCGATGCCCTTGACTGAGGTGCATTCGTCAGATTGGTAAAATTGCTTTAGAGCACCATAGGGAGCATAAAAGGGAAAGTAATAATATAAAAATGTACATATAAGGGGAAATAATAATCTCAAATAAACAACATAAGTTGAAAGAGAAAAGGGGGGGGATGGGCGGTGGTCAGCGACCATGACGGTTTGTTTACATTCGACCGTCGGCCGAGAACAATGGAGTGTTCGAATGGGGAGAGCGTCCGTTCAAGGGGGGCAACTCTCGCTAAAGTAGAATCACTAAAGGGGAGATAATTCATATCTCTCTTCTAAACGCAGTATCAGTGAGCTAGTAAAATTATCAAGGCGGACAGCCGAGATAAAGGAAATAAAATAAGATGTACACAATATATACATGGTTGCATCAACGATCAATTGAGCAATGTAGCATTAATAGATCAATGCAATACATAAATAAATATATATGCCATGTTTATGTTTTCTACTTACGACAGTGAGAAATACACAATGCACTAATTAAATGTAAATGAAATAATAAAATACACTTAATATCCAGTGAGAAATATACACAGACTAATTAAGATGGAACTTGTGATTAAGTTCGGCTTATCACCAGGTATTCCTCTAGGAGTAAGAATAAATGATATAGTCCAGACTCGATTGCTCAGATAGAATGAGGAATGAGAGAGTGTCTATTCCGCCTTATTCTGCCTTATATAGGCCTGGAAGATATGGGCGGAAACAGGAAACGTCCTAGGCTAAGAATTATCTTACGCGTGGGTGAATCCGACAAGAGTCGCACCTTGGAGCGTCACGAGGCGTGTTGGTCCGAGTGATCTCCTAGATCAAAGAGAGACGTGGGAGAAGGGGGAGGGGGAGAAAGATTGACTCGCATTCCACCCAAGGTGGTGTCCAATGCGGCTGTCAGACATCCTGCGGGTGAGATCAAAGAGACTGTGTTTATCTTTACCCCGGTCAAGGGAAGATAAATGAAAGGACGCCAAGGTGGCGGACCAAGTCTAGCTCGAAGAAGTAAAGGTGGGGCGGGTGAAGAAAGTGGGGATAGGACAGGAAAATAACTTAAATAAAATAAATAAATAATGAATAATAATAATTAATGCTGTGATAAGTTTGAGTGACTCTGACAGCGAGCTTTTGACTTGTCACACAAAGTTCTAGTTTTTTCTTTTCCGAAAATGAACCATCTAATTTTTTAATTATATATGCAAGCAGATGTTTCAAAATATTACATCATGGACTTCCTCATTAATAACTCAAGCTTCATTCATAGATTCGTGCATTGTTGCGAAAATTGCATCTAAAGTCACAATGGTAAAAGTGTCAATGGTTCATTATAAAATATATTTTCCATTTATTAACTAACTCATTGAATAGAATACTGATTAAAATGTTTAAAAAAAGAATTTTGATACGAACTTCGTTTAAGTTATTAATTTCAAAAATAACAAATTACTTTAATAGCTCGCAGTTTTGACATATCTTCATTATAGGGGCCCACACTTGACAGTCTAAATACGACTAAATAGAACCCAGATCTAGATATATTTATAATAAATGCATTAATAATTTGAACAAAATTTAAATTATTAAGGAAATAACTTTTCTTCTGACAGCTTAGGGATGCAGATTTATTCATTATGTAAACAATAGTTTCGGAAACGAACAGCATAGTACTCCATTAGTATTGGCATTGCCCGGTAACCAAAAGCCTACTATTCATGATCATAACAATGGTCTAGGTCTAGTAATTTTAAGATTAAACGTGACTAAAAACTGAAAGATTTAAAAACTCCTTTATCCCACTTTCGGTCAGAGTGTTACAAGATCAGCTGTCGTCATCGAGAAGTACATATAAGTCAAATTCATAAAGCGCTGATTGTGAATGTCTATGTGTTTCGTGTGTGAATGTTGTTCGAATTTTTAATCAATATTGTTTTTGTACAGTAGTTTCGCTGAGCTTGTCAATTGTAGTCATCTGAATTTCCATTAGATTGGATCAATAAAAATTATCTTATCTATCTATCTTATCTAAATTCATACGAGTTCTAGTCTAGAGATAGTAGATTCTATATCAAGATTCTATATCTAATTCTAGATCTAGATCTAGAATTAGATCTACACTTATATCTAATTCTAGACTAGACTTAGATATATTTCTAGATCTAGTTCTAGACCTAGACTTAGATCTTGAATCTAGATTTAGATCTAAAACTAAGTCTAGATCTATGTCTAGTTTGCATGACAAATGACATTGGAGATATTCATTTTTGTTTGCGAGTAGAAAGTCTTATTATTAAGTCATTTGTACACTACTTTAGCTAGCTCACTAGTCTAGCTAAAGTAGGTCAAGAATTGTTTTGTTTTTTCGTGTTGCCAATTTATCTAATTTGTAAGAAGAATAAATCTTTTTTAGTTTCTCTTTATTACATGTAACATGTTATTAATTTTGAATGTATGGATAAGGTTAATAATTATTATTTTGAAAAATATAAGTATACGCTAAATGAATATATGGAGATGCTGTGGTTCAGGTGTTAAAGCACTTGGAACCGGATGTCCCGTGTTCGAATCCTGGTGAAGACTATAGGTGCACCACTTCGGGGGCCGATTTTGAGTTTGTGTTTCCACACAAACTGTTTTTGTGACCTTGTATATTATTACTAAAATCTACTACATTTATTTATTACTTCTCAAGTTAAATTTGTCTGTATTGTATTAAAAGTTACATTTAGTTTTGTTCACAAAGAAGTTATGCAAGCTTTTTCAAAATTTAAAAGTTAAAATATAAAACCTGTACAGTGGATAAGTTGTCTACCAGGAACACAATACTATACGTCAACAACACTCCACAACAATCATTCTTTTAATAATGTTACAATTAAAATTACAAACTAGAAGCATTGATAATTCACAGATGACTATTCAAGTTACAAGGCTTGAAGAGCTGACCTGATCAATCTAATACCAAGGCATAACACAGGATTTACTGTAGAATTCAGATATCCAATCAGAAGGACAATAACATAAGACTGAATAGAAAAACGATAACCTTGTGAAATGAATATAAAGAAAATGACAGAAGGAATCCAACACACTGTAAAGGAGGTAACTATCAACCCGATGGTGCGAATTGCTTTTAAATTTCTTTTAATTCCAAAAGTTTTATGACTTTGTAAGTTCACGGAGATTTGAGTTCTCTTCTCCTGGTTGTGTATTTGCAAGTTAAACAGAACCAGTAACCGGCTGATTTGAAAAACTGTTGAATGTAAAAATCCATTTTGTGCTGATGAAGACTTGTTTAAAAAATTGTTTTTAGAATGTCTAAATTGCTTGGTTCTTTTTATCCATCGACGAATTTCAATTAAAATCAAGGCATATAAAAAATAGGATAAAAAGATGGGAGTTGCAATGAGTGCTGCGGCAAATGTTAATATTGTTTTAAAACATGATTGAGCTAAATATTTAATAATGTTTATAACAAAACAAGGTCCCATTGAGTAGATATTTTTAAACGTAGATCCGTTCAATAGAATCATTATTGCCTCTACAATAAATGGTGTTAACCATGACAGAAAAATCATAAAGTAAGCAAGCTTCTCTGGCAATAACCTGTACCTGGTCGGGTGACAGATGGCCAGATACTTATCCAGAGCCATGCTAAATATATGTAACGCAGACACAAAGTTAAGTATATAAGTATAACTTTCCCAACTGTACAACATCATTGAGCCCAATCTCCACTCGCCATTATTTATAAGTAAAATAATTCCTAATGGAGTTGAGAATAATGAAACACATAAGTCAACGACAGACAGAGAGCTGACAATGATTCTGGTGATTTTGTTCTTACATCTCGGGTCTGTGTAGCGCCACAGAGCGATGATAAGTGCCAGGTTGAAGTAAGCAGTGGCTACATCAATGAGAACAGCAAAGACAGCCAGGACAACAACCAACTCCAAGTGACTTGAAAACTTCTCAGTAGTTGTAGAGCAGATTGTTTCATTGTTTGATGTTACATTTGTCATTCTTCTTTTTTTTCCAATGGACTTATTTACATCAAAACTCCTGCACTAAAGAAAAAATAAACAAGAAAAAGATATAAAACATACTTTAAAAAAAAATAAAGCTCATATTAAGCGTAGTTGTATCAATTAGTTTGGATCATTTATGTAATTAAATTTGTAATAGACCTAGAACAGGGGTGGGAAACCTTTTTCTAATGAGGGCCACATTTTAAAAAACTAGGAATGGGGGACGCATATTTATTTATATATAAAATGTTTACTTACAACTTAGAAAAATACGCTAGCATGTATACTGTATTAAAGATTTCCATTTTTTACACTTTTAGTAGGGATATTGCGATACAAGTTGGCAATTTCTGAACTAGTTTTATGAATGATGTTGTCTTCTTACATTTTACAACAAATCTACAGTTGTATTCAATTTGAAGTATTTATATGTTTATGGGGGCGCGATGGATAAGTGGTTAAGCGCCTGGATTACGAACCTGGGGTCGTGGATTCAAATCTCGATGAAGACTGGGATTTTGAAATTCGGAATTTTTAGGGCGCCCTTAAGTCCACCCAATTTTAATGGATACCTGACCTTAGTTGGAGAAAGTAAAGGCGGTTGGTTGTATTGCTGGCCACATAATACCCTGCTCTTTGGTCATAGAAACAGATGACCTTAACATCATCTGCCACCATAGATCGCAAAGTCTGAAAGGGAAACTTTTTTTTTTCATTTATCTATTTACAATTGAATAATGTTCCAGAACTAGCTTACTAATTGTTAGCCTTGTGACGCTGTCTAATTACAGTCAGTCAGCATCGACCTTTTCTTACACTTGTTTAGTTTTAAACAAAATGTTGGCAGTTTTATGTGGATCTAAATAATCTGAAAGTTTAGCATCAAACGTTTTTTAAATTACAACAAACTAAAAGAAAAATTAACTAAATTCAGTAGTCATGAAATAATTAATGCTCATTTTATTTATTTAACACAATTCTTGAAGTTTTTTTTTTCTAAAGAAAACATACTAAAATAAAGAAAAAATTCATTATAAAACTTATCCATATATTCCTTGTCTTTATTTGTAAAGCACTTTTCATAAGTTAAATGTAAACAATATTTTGATCTTTACCTATAGCTCTCAGCACATAACTATAAAATGAACTAGGTATTCGTGAGTTTGATTTAATAGAATAGGTTTTAAGATAAATGCATAGTATCCTAATTAACTTGTAAGGTAAAATGCAGCGATTCTCAACATATGGTGACATACCAACAACAAGGTCACAAAGGCAGACATATTTTTAAAAGGATAAAAAGTTTCCTGTAATTTGACTATAGCAAAAGATTTATATTTTAGTAAAAATGAAATTTGTGCCAAAGTTTAGACAAATTTAAAGAAACTAAGAGATTTTCCATCTTTTAATTTAGACCTATTCTATTGTCTTTACGTGATGCTCTACCACGAACACGAATGTTACCTTAACCTGCGTTATATGACGACGTTAAGACTAGGGCTTTACAGTCACATGAAAAAGTACTCTACGAATGAACCATAGTGGAGTCATTCTATGTAGATATAAATTGAAGACTTTTCTGCAAAGATCAGACTGAATGAGAATGTTGGGTGCCGGGGCGATGCTACAGAACTTACAGCACCTTTAGAGAACCGCAAGCTAGCTACAGAGGACGTACTTTTTTGTTTCATTTAATGAGGCGTGCCAATGAAAGGTATCAGTTTAATATATACGCGCGTGTTTATCTTCTAGTTCAGCGTTTCCCAAAGGTTTTTTCTTAATTGAACACTTCGCACATTCTGAGTATTTAGCGGAACTCTTTGCTTATTTTTGTAGAGAGATTAATTCACGTGATGGCCTACTAGTTTATTATTCCAGTAGTTCCTGGAACACATATTCAGGCCTCGTGGAACACTACGGTTCCACGGAACACAGTTTAGGAAACACTTCTCTATGTAGACACTCAATGAGTTAGAATGTTTCAGAAACTTGGTCTAGGCTCTATGTCTTAATACAAGGTATTGTTTTTTTTATCTTTGTTCTACATATTTTGTGTTCCTTCAGAGTTGAAGTTACTTCCTAGTTCAAACATCCCACAGGACGACGGGGGACGGCAGCAGGCAGGGTATGAATCCGGACTATTTCAAAGACTTAACGACAGTCCAACGCGCATTCCGCACGACCATGCAGCCTCATTTAGTAATTTGAGGGGGGAAATGTACATGTATTGACTAATATGTTTTAAGTACTACATAATAAAATGAATATTTAATAGATAATAATAAAAAGTGTTTTCTATATAGAAATATAACCTCACCTTTATTCCTTGTTATGGTTGTGAATTCCACAAAGATATATTCGTTCAGTTATTACATATTTATTCCATATAAAAAAATATTTATGTTAGAACCTCGCAATTTAAAAAAAAATCTGATAATTGTTTTTGTCTTCAATGAATTGCGATGTTTAAAAAAACATTTTCAAACAGAATATTCTACATGATCTCTAAACAACCAACTTCGCTTCAATCAACTTCATTCTTTTAGTGAGCTGCCAACTTGAAATGTTGACATGGCAACAAAATGAATCGTACAAGGCCTAAGTGGTTGTTAATTACTTTGGTATACACGATTTAAACGGAGGTCAGAGATAAAAACTGAAGTTTCATCCACTCTCAACAATCTGCTATTTTACCAAACAGGACCCACTGCGTATATATTTTTATTTCTAGCGGAGAAACTACAAATAGCTTGTTTGTTTGTTTTTTGGTGTATCCGGTGTACACGGTAAAGAAAATGTTAATAAGCTTTTTTTAAATTAAATGACCATTTTTTGTTCACTTTTTTAGCAATATGCACAATTACATTTTCTAAGCTCTCCCCAGGGCCGACCTTAGGTAATTGGAGACCCTAGGGCCTAAGCGAAGTGAATAAGAAAGCCCTAGATGAAGTGAATAGGGTGACCTCAAATAAAATAGAAAAGATAAAGAAATTAAGAGAAAAAAATACGCAAAGAATTATAAACACAAATTTGCTTTATAGATGATTCATGATAACCAAACTAAAATGGCATTTCGACATTTCACCAAAAAGAAAAAGCAATGATCTTCTTAACAAGTAGGTCTAAATGATCGATATTAATCATTGAATAATGATAGAGATTTAGAAATAACTAGGCTATTAATCATAGAGCCACAGGGTTTTGCTATGTTTGAGATTCGATCCATATTTTGCTTATTTTTAATCTAAAAAACAACAACAAAACGTGGTACTGTGTAAGGCCCTCACAAAAAAGAGACGGACCTATGCGACTGCCTAGTTTGCCTATGCCTAAAGCCTGTCCTGCTCTGCGTTTGTAGCTTAATTTTTTTTTATTTAGTTAACATTTAGCATCCTTGACCTTGTCTTATTCCAAATAATCCTATCATCTCCACCGTCCCTACATGAAGTGACTATGCGTTTACTTCAGGAATAATGTCTGAGGACGTTTTCAGCCCAAATGAAAAAAAAATAAATAAAAGAATTAATATTATTAAAATATCAATTCCTACTTTATGTTTAAAAAAAATAGAGAAAACTAAACATAAGTGTTTTTTTTCTCAAATTAGTAGAGAAATAAAAAGAAAACAAGATTACAAAGAGACTTTTTGTTATCACACAAACTCTGAGGCGGCTCCCATCGAATTCAACAATGGACCAGGAATATTCAAGCCTTAGTCTTGTTTGGATCGTTGAAAGAAATAAAAAAAAATAAAATTGGGATCTAAAATAATAATAATAATAAAGAAAAATTATTTTTTTCTCCTTTAAAGTTTAAATATTTCAAAATGAATTTTTATCAAACATAAGTAGGCTACTTTTTCAGTTACAAGTTGTTTTTTTAAATATATTAATTAAGTAAAGTTCCCCTTTCAGAACTAATGATCTATGGGGCAGATGATGTAAAGGTCATCTATTTCTAAGGCCCACGGTTACTACTACACACATAGTAGAGATCACAACACGAAATATGGTCAGTACACAGTCTAACAAATGTAAACAAACACTAGGGGCGACAATCAAATAAACAAATTCACGACATTCACCCCACGTTTAAATTTTATACATAGAACACAACCACAGGTAGTCAAAACAAAATACAAAGATGAATAAAACATAAAATCTAAACACATCTGCAAAACTAGTTAATAGCAAACTGTTTATCAAACACATTAGTCTTTTATACAGCAACTGCTTATCAAACACATTTGTCTGTTTTGATTTTCTTTCTCTTACGTTGTATCGGCAGTTTGGATCGGCACTATTAGTACTATCAGTATCAGTACTAACAACGTTACTTGGTGACTCGATGGTCGGGGCTTCAACCGAGTCCACTTCCCCCGATAAGAATGACTTGGTTGTTGAGACGTACTCAAGTCCTAGGAGTGTAAAGCTAAGATTATAGCTTTCAAAAGACTACTAAAAGACTACTTGAAAGCCGTGGTCCTGCTCGTAGCAACTCCTCTTTCGTTAAAGTACTTCTGTACTTCAGCAGACATAAAGGAAGTACCTTATAATAAGGCGAACAACTCATTTAGACATTTAACAACAGTAGCAGATGACATATCTGGACATGCAAAGGCAAAAGGAAACCTAGAGAATTCGTCGATCATGGTAAGTAGATATTTATTGCGTGAGTTGGAAGGGAGAGGTCCCTTAAAGTCCATGCTTATTCTTTCGAATGGCTGAGTGGGTTTGATTAACTGTCCTGTTGGTAGCCTGAAGAATCGAGGTTTAAGTTCAGCACATGACTGGCACTGGTCGATCACTGTTCTGACGTCATCGCAAGAAAAAGGTAAATTTTTTTATCTCACGAAATGTAGCATCCGAGTTACACCAGGGTGACACAAACTATTGTGGAGTAATTTTAAGTCGTTACGTGAAATCGCTGATAAATAGCGATTTCTGCTGAAAGTGTCGCAGGTGTTTTCTGTGTACCTGGTCTGTAAACGACGTCATAGTAAAAGCAGGATAGCTCTAACCTCCATTCTCTCCATTCTTGATCTTGCCTTTATTTTGTCTACAATACATAAAGGACACGGATTGCTGGTCCGTGACAAGGGTAAAGGGTCTTCCGATAAGAAAGTGTTTCCACTTTTTCAAAGATTCTACTATTGCATACGCTTCTTTTTCCACTGATGAGTGTCTCCTTTCGCTTTGCGATAGTGTCCGGAAAGAAGGCCACAGGCCAGCCATCTTGGTTTAGTGTAGCTGCTATAGCTATATCAGAAGCATCTGTCTCCACTGTTAGCGGGCGAGTGTAATCTATGGTGTAAACAGCGGATTTCTCAAGCTCGTCCTTTAGGTCCTGGAATGCTTGTTTGACCTCCCCAGGGACAGGAAATCGTTTGTTTCTAGTTAACTTGATGATTTTGTCTGAGAAATCGGGGAATATTAGAGAATATTAAGCCAGCAGGCCCACTATTCGTTTCTGTTATTGCAAGTTCGACGAAGCATTTAATTCTCGCAAGGCTCTGAATTTTTCTAGGTCAGGCTTTATCTGAACTTTAGATATTTCGTACCTCAGCAGTCTGACACTATGTGTTCCGATCTCACTTTTAGCTTCGTTGAAAGTAATACCATACTTCTGAGCTGCTTTGAAGAATCTCTGCAGGTTTCTATCATGAGACTCGGCATCATGTCCACAGATGGTCACATTGTCCACAAGCGAATGTATTTCTAGTTGCTCGTCTTCGATTATTTTATCTACAGTTCGCTGGACACAAGCTACTCCATTTGTAACTTTAAATGGAATTATTCGAAACTGGTAAAGTCTACCCCCAGCCTCGAAAGCTGTAAATGGCCTTTCTTCTTCTTTAATCGGGATTTGATGATAGGCATTCTTGAGGTCCAGAGTGCTGAAGACAGAAAATTGTGCTATCTTCTCTGCTAATTCATCCATTCTTGGCATGGGATAGGCGTCTAACAGCGTAAATCTGTTGATCAATTGACTATAGTCAATAATCTTACATCTTTTGTGCCTATCATTGGCTATTATTAGAACCTGTGCCCGCCATGGAGACCTAGAAGGTTCTATTACTTCTTCTTTTAGTAGTCTCTGAATCTAAGCATTAATACACTTAAGAGTCATGTAGTGAGTGAATGATTTAGTTTCCACTGGAGTGCAGTTTGGAGATAAGTTATTATATGTTTCATCTTTGAGTTGAAAGGTAGCAAAGATGTGGCCTTCAGTAATTCGAGACAAGTGAGTAGAAGCCATAAATATTCTGTTCACGGAGGTTTTTATCGGCCACTTGTGACTCCTGGCAACTCGAGCTGATACGTAACTCTCACAACTTCCAGTGTCTATGAAGGCTTTAAGTTGAGTTGAGAAGAATCAAGGAGGTTGATTTTCCTAGTCCTAAAGAGTGCAAGGCAGCGAGATCAAATGCAGTAGATTTTCTTGACTTGCAAGATATCTGAAAATGTCCCTTCTTGCCACATAGATGACATGTTGCTTCACGTGCGGGGCACTCAATTACGAGGATGTCTTCCTCTGCCACAGAAGTAACACTTGCTAGATATAGCGTGTACCTCTTGTTTTGTTTGAGTCGAATTGATCAAGACTCGTAGATCAGGCAACTGGGGAGCGACTGAATCAGCAGAGTGTTCTCTTTTAGCATTGGTAGTAGTCCCACAAGTGATTTCTGGCTGTGACTCGTACAACAACGAATGTTGATAGGCGTGTTCGAGTACTCTGGCTTCCTCAAATGCATCCTTCAACTTTAAATCTGTTTTCTCTAGGAGACGTTTTCTAATTCTGTTGGAGGCAATTCCTGTAATGAATGCATCACGTATAGACTCTTCACGATGTTGCTCAGCTGTCACGGCTTTGAAGTTGCAGTCCTAGTATAAGATGGCGGAGTTTTTGAAGAAAGACGCCAATACCCTGACCCTGTTCCTGTCTACACATAGCCAACTTGTGCCTTGCAAATACTTCATTCTAAGGCTGAACGTAGATGTTATTTAGTGACATAATTGCATCTTCATACGTTTCTTCGTCACTTTGTATCTGGTACACCGATGGCGAAATGTAGTTTATTAATAGCTTCTTATTATCTACATTTTCTATAGTAATTACAGATCAAAAGTTTTGAAAGGTTTCGTACCAGTCTAGCCACTTTTCTGGTGTTTAAGGTGCGGTACGTTCTACATTAAACCTTTCTGGTTGAAGCAATCTATCCATGTTTAGATAGATTCAGTGTAATAAATTGTCGTACTTCAACAATAACAAAACCATGTTACATTCAAAGCTCTATTACACTGAATGACAAATAACTACACACATAGTAGAGATCACAACACGAAATAAGGTCAGTACACAGTCTAAAAAATGTAAACAAACACGAGGAGCGACAATCAAATTGACTAATTCATGACATAATAAATAAACCTGCACCCGTAAGCTGTCAGAAGATAAGTTATTGCCTTAATAATTAAAATTGTATTCAAATTATCAATACATTTATTTTATAGATATAAAATTATAATAATATCTAAATCTGGGCTCTATTGAGTCTAATGTAGTCTATTAAGTAATAATGAGGATATGTCAAACTGCCCGCTATAAAAGTAGTTCGTTTTTTTAAACTTACCACTAAAGCAAAGTTCATATCAAAATTCTTTTTTAAAAACAACATTTCAATCAGTATTTCATTCCATCAGTTCGTTAATAAATGGAAAATATATTTTATAATAATACATTGATACTTTTTCATTGTGACCTTAGATGTATTTTTTTTTACCAATGCGCGAATCTATGAATAAAGCTTGAGTTATTAATGAAGTCTATGCCCCTTTTAAAAAAAAACTTACCTCCCCTGATGTTTTTCGTTTAAAAAAGTGTTATTTTTTAATCTGCTTGCATAGATAATATTTTAAATTAAAAAAAGAAAAGTAAAAAGTAGCCGTTGCATCAGAATTTTAAATGATCTAAAATATTTTGATGTCGGATTTTAAATTTCTCTTCTAAGTTTCTGAGATCTAAACTGGATGGACGGACGGACAGACAGACAGACCACACAAAACTATTTGAAATATTCAATATAAAATGAATTTCAAACAATTAGTTTCGCCATGGTCGAAATGGGGATTTAACCCAAAATTTGTGTCATCAGCTTAAATTTCCAGCTATAGAACTATTTCAAAATTTTAGCTTTAAAAATATTATCTTTAGTGATGGGCAAAAGGTAAATAAAAAGTTGCTAACTTTTAGTTTAACGAAAAAAAAATTAGTTATGCCAAAGTTAAATTTTTTTAAAAGTTTAGTTGTTTAATTATTTTTTTTTAGTTACAAACTAAAAAGTATAATTACAAATTTGACAAACTTTTTTAACATACATACCAATAAATATTTAAATCTATGTAATTTTGGAGAATATATATAATGAATAATAGAGAGGACAATAAACTAGAGGGTGCACAGGTCACTAGAAAGTCTTTTGACCTTTACCCTATAATGGTCGCTATTCCCGCCAATTCAAGGTATTTGAAAGGCGAGAAAAATAAACGTGTTTATTATATATCTATTTCTATCAAGTTTCGCTGCTTGATAAATCCTGCTAATTTCTTGCTTCTATAGATCTACATTTTGCTGCTTTTTATTAAACACCAGTGTGTTCCTGTATAGCTGCAGGCAAAGAATTTTGCTTTACTATAGATCTAAAAGTGTCGACTCTTTTTATTTTAAAACTTTTTACTAGATAGATCTAGAGTTAGACTAGTTAGAGTCCAGTGACGTCTAGTCTATTAGTATTAGTCTATTACTACTATTAGATCTATAGTCATAATAGTCTATATTTAATTATTTCAGTCTTAAGTAAAGTTAAGAAGAAACTAACTCTTAGTAGTCTTAGTCTTAGATCTAGATGTAAATTTAAAATTATAAGTGAATAATATTGATCTATTAATTGAAATCTATATTACTTTACTTTATTACACTAGATCTATTAGTTTAGAGATTCTACTATTCTAGAATTAGAGTCTAGATTAGATCTAGATATATCTAGATTGCTTATTATACTAAGACCTAAGATGCATAGATGATAGATCTATATATATAATGACTATAATACTAATAATAGTAGTCACTATACTAGATCTAATAATACTAAATTAACTAAATCTAGACTAGATCTACATCCACTTCTATTATAATTATACTTATATTATCTACTATCTAGATCTAGTATTATCTACTAGAGTATATAGTAATCTAAAATCTCTAGATCTAGAGTTACTAAGATATCTGCTAGACTCTATCTAGATTTTAGATCTAGTAGTAATAGTAGTAACTAGTATTTCTTAGATTATTTTTAGATTAAAATATTAATTATTTGATCTAGTTCTAGTAGCTAGATCTAATTCTAGATCCAGATTATATTTCTGATCATTTCGTTTGTAGAAGATATTAGATCTAGATCCAGAATATTCTAGAATCTAGAGTTAGTTAGAGAGTCAACATGCAGTTTTATCATTACTTCTAAAGGTAACTTATATAACAACTTGGACAATTACTTCTAATTTCTTTCTATAATAGTATCATTCTAGTGATTCTATTAAGATCTACATCTATCCCATAAAGACATTACAATCTTTTTTTCATGTGCACAAATAAATGTTTATTACATTTTTCTAAAGAGATTAGTTGTACTTTATATTTTTCATGTTTGGCTGTTTCGTCCTTAAAAAAGGTCAAAATAGTTAGTAAAAGTTTAACTAAGTTTCTTAGTTTAGTTTAACTAATTTTTTCAATTTGTGAATAACTAAAAGTTTAATTACTTTTTTTTAGTTCAAACTTAGTTTTAGTTTAACTAAAAAAAATTAGTTTAGTTCCCATCACTAATTATCTTTCTTACAATGATTTAATCCTCCGAAACCATTCGCTGCTAAACATGTGTACTTTAATTCTGACTGATTGAATAATTCACCATGTGTGTACGAAGACAGAAATGATGAAGATAGAAATGAAGATAGAAATAAAATTAGAAATGAAGATAGAAATAAAGATTTAAATGCAGATATAAAAACAATAAGGCTTGTCTTCGAGTCCGAAGATTAATTAGGATTGCTGTATTTCCGGTGGCTACCAAAATGTAACCAATTTTATCTGGCAAAGTTATGTATTTGTTGGATGACAGATGGCCAGGTACTTATAAAATGCCATGCTAAATATATGGCAAGCAGACACAACGTTTAAAATGTAACTATAGCTCTCCCAGATGTCAAACTAAAATTCCACTGACCATTGGTTATCTGGTTATCAGTAACAAAACTCCTGGCGGGGCTGAAAAAAGACAAATCCACAAATCCACTACAGCCATTGAGGCTACAATAGTCTTTATGATCTTGTTCTTGTTGTGTGTTTCCTTATATCGATATAATGCATTGCGTTTACCAAGACTGGGAATACATCTATAAGAAGGACAAGAAATGCCAGGAAAACCAGAAATTGTAAGTTACTTGTAAACTTCTCAGTATTGAATGTTGGGCAGGAAGTCTCGTTCACTTCTGATGGATTTCTCAGCATTTTAAATGCACATCTCAAAAAAAATTTGATGTCTCTAAAAAAACAACTAATAATGTTACAAAACCAAAAAAAAAATACAAAGAGAGTTTGTGTTTATACTGTCTATTGAGTATCGTTAAACAGAATATCCAAATTAATATTTAACGACTTAATTTTCAGGCCCACTTCACACTCTTTCTCTAGTTGTAGTTTTTGTTTAGATGAAACACAGACCTACAAATAGGCATACGCACATTTAGATAGCATACACAAGAATAGAATGAAACTTAAACAAAAAAGAGGGGATGAGCATCTATTTTTTGAAAAAATGCAGGTTTCCTGAACCTTCGGACAAGCAATTTACCTTTGTTTCCTGAACCTTCGGACAAGCAAGTTACCTTTGTTTCCTGAACCTTCGGACAAGCAAGTTATCTTTGTTTCCTGAACCTTCGGACAAGCAAGTTACCTTTGTTTCCTGAACCTTCGGACAAGCAAGTTACCTTTGTTTCCTGAACCTTCGGACAAGCAAGTTATCTTTGTTTCCTGAACCTTCGGACAAGCAAGTTACCTTTGTTTCCTGAACCTTCGGACAAGCAAGTTACCTTTGTTTCCTGAACCTGCGGACAAGCAAGTTATCTTTGTTTCCTGAACCTTCGGACAAGCAAGTTACCTTTGTTTCCTGAACCTTCGGACGAGCAAGTTACCTTTAATTCCTACTACTTGCCACACTTCACTACTTACTACACCTCACTATTTGCCTCACACCTCACAACGTGCCTCATACCTCACTACTTCCTCAAATCTCACTATTTGCCTCACACCTCATTACTTCCTCACACCTCACTACTTCCTCACACTTCACAATTTCCTCCTAACTCACTATTTCCTCACACCTCACTACTTCCTCCCACTTCACTACTTCCTCACACCTCACTACTTCCTCACACCTCACTACTTCCTCACACCTCACTATTTCCTCACACCTCACTACTTCCTCACAACTCACTACTTCTTCACACCTCACTACTTCCTCACACCTCACTACTTCCTCACACCTCACTACTTCCTCACAACTCACTACTTCCTCACACCTCACTACTTCCTCACACCTCACTATTTCCTCACACCTCACTATTTCCTCACACCTCACTACTTCCTCACATCTCACTACTTCCTCACACCTCACTACTTCCTCACACCTCACTACTTCCTCACACCTCTCTATTTCCTCACACCTCACTACTTCCTAACACCTCACTATTTCCTCACACCTCACTACTTCCTCACACCTCACTACTTCCTCCCATCTCACTATTTCCTCACACCTCACTACTTTCTCCCACCTCACTATTTCCTCACACCTCACTATTTCTTCACACCTCAATATTTCCTCACACCTCACTACTTGTTAGTCACTCCTTTACTTTATTTGAATTTAATGGACTCTTTAAAAAAAGAAAAATAGTGCGCTATAGTAGCAAATCATTGCAGCTCTAAATGCAAGAAAAGTTTCAGTAGCTTATCCCTAACTGTATAAGGGATAAAGTAGAGACATTGAGTTATTTTCTGATGAATTAAAAAAAAAGAACATGTTTAAATATTCCATTAATTTATTTAAATACTAGATCCACTGGTTTGTAATAAAAATATTTTCATTCAATTTAATCTAGAGCTTTGGTATTGTAATTGATGTGGCCGGCGGCATAATTGTCAGAAATTAAATATTGTTTTAAAATAGATTCTAGTTATATGCATACTAAACGCGTTATTTTTCTTGTAACACAAAAAGAAATCTATATTTTTTATTTTGTGTAGCTTGTGTAACAAAAAACACAAAATTTAGTGATAAAATGTTTTTTTTAAACTCCTCTTTAATACATTCTTCCATGTTGTTGTTTTTCTTTGTCACTATTAATAGTGTATAGTAAACATGACGTGTTTTTATGACCAAAACAAACTGTTTGCATTTTTTTTTAACGTTTCACTTTCATAAAACAAAAAAAATGGCCTTTGCACCAAAACCTTGCAAAGATCTGAAATATCATATCTGATTTCAAATAACTTTTGTAGTTTTTCAGATTTTAAAAGGGACAGACCGACAGATTAGTAGACAGAACACACAAAACCAATAGTGGCTATTCTTCTTTCAGGGTTCTCAAAAATCTTTAATTACACACAAGTGTAATTGTGATAACATAAAAATATTGTGAATGAATCATTAGATAAAGATACCCACACACTCATGGGCGTAGCCAGGGGGGGGGGGTTGGAGGTTCAAACCCCCCTTGAAATGAAATCCCCCCCCCCCTGCGGGAGTTCAGTGACTGATTTTTTGCTTTCATTTTGTTTTTTTAGGTGAGATTTTAATACCTAATCATCACTTACCACAGCACAGCCGAGGAAGTTTTGAATTAAAAACCCTCTACCAGGGGGGTTTTGAGTTTAAAAACCCCTACCAGGGGGTTTTGAGATTTTAAAAAACCCTATCAGGGGGTTTTGTACCAGGGAGTATTGAGTTTTTTCAAAAAATTTATCAGGGGGTTTTGAGATAAAAATCCCTCTACCAGGGGGTTTGGAGTTTGAAACCCCCTACTAGGGGTTTTGAATTTTAAACCCTTTACAGGGGTTTTGAGTTTAAAACCTCCTACCAGGGGTTTTGCAGTTTAATCCCCCTCTTCTATAAGCAAAACTAAAAAAATGCAAACAACAATCCCCATATTCCAAAAAAAACAGCTAAGGAAGATTTTGACCGCCTCCAAAAATTACGATAAACCCCCTTTCAATATAAAAAAGGGGAGCCGCATATTTTTTTATATATATGTATATGTACTTAAAACTTAAAAAAAAAATACGCTAGCTGTATATATACAGTATAGATAACCGTCTGGCCAGGGCCAGTTGCGCCTTTGGGCGCCGTCAGGCGAGAGTTTGGCGAAAAAAATCGCTCCTTCTGCCTACAAAAATCAATGTCTACCAAGCAGTGGTGCTTTCAACCCTTCTATATGGATCTGAGACAAGGGTATTATACAGCAAGCAATTTAGACTACTTGAGCGCTTTCACCAAAGATGCTTTCGCTCCATCATAGGCATACGGTTGCCAGACCGCACTACAGACAGCGATGTCTTTGCAAACTCCGGTATGGACAATATAGAGGGACTTCTTATGGTCTGAAAGTTACTCTGGGCAGGGCACGTATCCCGTAACGGAGACGAACGTATGCCAAAGGCAGTCTTTTTTGTGAGCTTAAATGTGGTCGATGTAACAGAGGTTCCCCACGGAAACACTTTAAAGACCAGCTTAGGCACCAACTTGCCTTAGCTGACATAGAAGAGAGACATGTCTGTATGGTGCCTCGGAAAGAGACAGCTGGAGGTCACTCACAAAGGCCGCGGGATACACATTTGAGACCAGAAGAAAAGCCGCTGCCGAAGAAAGACACAGACGGCGAAAAGAAAATCTTAATCGACCACCGGCGGACAATGGTTATGCTTGCGCTGGATGTGGCCAAATATGTAGGTCATAGCTGGGGCTGCGTTGCCACGAGAAATACTACATTTTTCATTAATTTTCGGACTTGAAGACAGGCCCTATCCTGCTGTATTCTAGATTTGTGTTACACTTACAGTTGCGATGTGACAATCAAAACGTTTCTGGACTACTTATATAAACATTGGTTTTATTTCGTTGTTGTCTTTGTGCATCCCAACATGTCACCACAAAATGGACAGTTGTACTTAATGTGAAGTGTTTAACTGTTTACTTGGGCGTGATGGCTAAGTGGATACGCGCGTAGCTTCCGAACCTGGGGTCGTTGATTCGAATCTCGAATTCGGGATTTTTAGGACGCCTCTAAGTTCACCCAATTGTAATGGGTACCTGACGTTATTTGGAAAAAGTAAAGGCGGTGGTTGTTGTGCTGGCCACATGATGCCCTGCTCGTTGGCCATAGAAACAGATGACCTTAACATCATTCGCCACATAGATTTAAGGTCTGAAAGGGAAACTTATTTTTTTCATTTAGCTGTTTACAATCTTGACTAATGTTCCAGAACTACTTTACTAATTGTTGTCCTTGTGACTGATGTCTAATTACTCTCAGTTAACATCGACCTGTTTATACACTTTTTAATTATTTTTTTTTAATATAGACAGATGTATGTGGACCCAAATAATATGAAAGTTTAGCATCCAACTTTTGAAAGTCTAGACAGATACACAAAATTACAACAAACGTAAAGGAACATGAACTAAATCCAGTAGTCAGGATTTCATTCATGATCATTCCATTTATAGAACACAATGCTTGAAGTCTAATTTTTTTCCCTAAAGAAAACAAATTAAAACAAAGAAAAACTTCATTATAAAACTCATCTATTTATTCATTGCCTTTATTTATAAAGCACTTTTCATGTGTTGAATTTAAACAATGGTTTATGCATTAGGCAGTACACATAGTACATAACTATAGGACGAACTAGCTATTCGTGAGGTTGAAATAATAGAATAGGTTTTAAGATAAATACATAATATCTTAATTAACTTGTAAGGTAAAATGCAGCGATTCTTAATAACAAGGATAAAAGGATAAAAAGTTTCTTGTATTTTGACTGTAGCTAAAGATTTATATCCGAGTAAAAACGAAATTTGTGCCTAAGTTCAAAATGAAAGAAACTAAGAGATTTTCCATCTTTAATTTGGACCAATTCTATTGTCTTTACGTGATGCCACGAACACGAATGTCACCTGAACCTGCATTAGATGAGGACGAGATTGGCTCTTAAGACTAGGGCTTTACACACATGAACAAGTGCTCTACCAATGAACCATAGTGGAGTCATTCTATATTGCAGTGTAGAGATCAAATGAAGACTTTTCTGCGGAGATCAGACTGAAAGAGAATGCTAGGTGCAGGGGCCATGCTACAGAACTTACAGCACTTTTTGAGAACCACTAGCTAGCTACAGAGGACGTACTTTTTTTTTGCATTTGATGAGGAGAGCCAATTAAAGGTATGAGTTCAATATATACACGCGTTCAATATATATACACCCTAGGTCAGTGGTTCCCAAACTTTTTCCTTAACGGAACACTTCGCACATACTGAGTATTTAGCGGAACACTTTTCTTATTTTTTAGTGAGATTAATTCACGCGCTGGCCTACTAGTTAATTATTCCAGTAGTTCGTAGTGTACCTATTCAGGCCTCATGGAATACTAGGGTTCCGTGGAACACAGTTTGGGAAACACTCATTGGTAATTTGAGGGGAAAAAATAATGTACATGTATTGACTAATATGTTTTAAGTACTACATAATAAATGAATATCTTCTTATCTTATATAATACAGACGTTACTTCAAAAAAGAAGATGATTACCTCCTACGCGTCATGCATTTAGTCATGCATATTAACCAATGACTCAAATTCTGCCAAGTCACTGGTTTTCCTGGCTAGCTCAGGCAACCCATTCCATGCTCTAATATCACTAGGGAAGAAGGAATATTTGTAAAAATTTGTCCTAGCAAATGGGATGAGGAATGTGCCTTTATTTTTCTGTCTTTCAATGTATTTTATTAAATTTTGTTTTTGTATTTGAAGATTATGATTCAGTGTTTTATATATAATTGCTACTTTAATTTTGAGTCTTCTGTCCTGAAGGTTTTCTAAATTTAGTGATTTTACTAATGGTGTTACTCTAGTCAAATGTGAATATTCATTTGTTATGAATCTCACTGCTCTATTTTGTGTTTGTTCCAGTTTCTTAATGTTTTCTTGAGTTGAGGGGTCCCAAACGGTGGATGCATATTCTATTATTGGCCTAACCAAGGTTAAATAACATTTTAGTTTTATGATTTTATTTGATTTATAGAAATTTCTTTTGATAAACCCTAATGCTTTGTTCGATTTTTTTTTATAGTTTCATCAATATGTGGATTCCATGACAGTTTTTCATTTATTATAACACCTAGGTATTTTGCGTTTTTAGTCTGTGTTACTGGTTTGCCAAGAATAAGATAAGTGGAATTAATTTGTTTTAATTTTTATGTTACTCTTAACAACTGACATTTTTCTGGGTGGAAAGACATGCTCCAATTTGATTCCCATTTCTGTAATTCATCTAATTCTCGTTGTAAAATATCTGAGTCTTGTGTTGTTTTTATTGTTCAATATATTATTATTATTATTATTTTTATGATCTCAAGGTCTGATAGACCTGGGATAATATCATAATCATCTACTAATCCAGGTCTGTTGGTTAAGAAGAGATCTAATGTATTGTTTAATCTAGTTGTCTTTTTAATGATTTGATCTAAACTTAGGTTGTGTAAAGTTTCTTTGAAAAGCTCATTTATGTCCTTAGGGTTTTGGTGTTTATCTATGGTTAGTGTTTTCCAATTAATACCAGGTAGGTTGAAATCACACATAATCCAAAAAACTACATTTCTATTTGTCTCTTTAAGTGTAGTAAGCTGATTACATAGTTCCTGCGTGTATTCTAAACTAGAATTTGGTGGTCTGTAAATACTGCCTACTATAAGGGATGTTGAGGTGGTATTAATTTTACAAAATGTTGATTCTATAATTTTGAGGTTGGTAATTTCTTCTGCTATAAGAGTGTTTTTTATTGCTAAAAGAACTCCTCTATGATTATCAGCCCTATCTTCTCTAAAAATTTCATAATTACTATTGAAAATTTCTGCATTATAAATTTCAGGATGTAGCCAGGTTTCTGTTCCTGCAATTATGTCTGGTTTCTCACATTCTAATAAAAGTCTGCTGTTTTGTTCCTAATGCTTTGAATGTTTATTACTAAGGTTTTAAGGTATTTTGGTATTACTTCTTTAGTAGGTTTGTTTAGTGAGGCTGTTGTATTAATTTTAGTAGATTTAGGTTTAACATGAGTGGATCAGGCTAGTGGTAGGTGAGTTTTGTTTGGTGTTTAGGGTGTTGTATTGGTTAGAAGTGTCCGCACCAAAGGAATCAAACAGTCCTGATGTAAACTGAGGTAACCCACACGGTACACAGTGCCATGATGCGTCTTTGTTGCCTAAGGCATAATACACAGGTGTATTCATATGTTGCATCTATCTTTAGATCTAGGCCCTGGATTTGATTCTACATCTACTGCTATAAATATTAACAGTGATAGGTATTTATTTCTGCTGTGTCTGATTAAGAACTTCCATTTGTGATGGGTAATTTTCTTTAATGTTATGGATGTGTATGTTAGATTATTTTTGAAGTTGCATTGATGATTGATTATGACTGTTGTTTCCTTTTTAAGTTTAGTGTTTTCTGAGGTAGATCTAGTTCTGTGTTCAGCTAGTGTGTATTTAATAATTATTAGGATAAATAGCCAGAGCAATTTCATGATGACTGTTGTTGATTTTAGTTTTTAAAGGTCCAATCTAAATCTATTTAAGGTTTACAATGCCGAAGTTAAGTCTAAAGTGAAAGCTAATTTACAATGACAATCAAATCAAATCAAATGGTTTATTCGCAATATAAATCTAGACTAGATCTAGATCTAATTCTAGTCTAGATCTTTGACTTGTTTATGTCTATAAAATTCTATATATTTACGTGTATAACTAACTATTTAACTATTTAGAATATTACTATTAGTTATTATTAGTAGTATTAGTAGATGATTAGTAGAACTAAAGCCTTAAAGCCTTAATTAAAGTCTAACACTAGACAGACTAGATTTTAAATCTAAGGATATAATTATAAATATAAAAATAAATATCTAGACTAAAATCTAGATCTAAAAAATATTAATATTAATTTAAGGATTAGTGAGACAAAATAGTCCTAAACTAAAAGTTGTTAATTTGAATTAATTAGTGCAAATAATGGAAATATTCAATAGATAATGATAAAATGAGCTTTCTAGATAAAAAGATAACCTTACCTTTATTTCTTATTAAGGTTGTGAGTTCAACAAAGATATATTCGTTCAGTTATTACATATTTATTCCATATATATAAATATTTATGTTAGAACCTCGCAATTTAAAAAAAAATCTGATAATTGTAATTAGTCTTCAATGAATTGCGATGTTTAAAAAAAAACATTTTCAAACAGAATATTCTACATGATCTCTAAACAACCAATTTCGTTTCAATCAACTTCATTCTTTTAGTGAGCTTGCTAACGTCAAATGTTGACATGGCAACAAAATGAATCGTACAAGGCCTAAGTGGTTGTTAATTACTTGGGTATACACGATTTAAAACGGAGGTCAGATTTAAAAACCGCTCTCAACAATCTGCTATTTTACCAAACTGGACCCACTGAAACACGTACAATTCTGCTCGCCTCTTTAATCATCGGACTCAAAAACAAGGCTTGTATAAGGGCATCAAAAGAAACTGCTTCCATATACCCCCCTCCACCCACCACACAGATTGGACCGTAGTGCACTGTCAATGCTATAAGCATGAAAGTTGTAATATAAAAAAAGTTATTCTACGATTATACAGCAATTCATAAATATTCATAACTTTTTATTTCCTATTTTAATAATGCACAGACTCTTAGTAGATAATTTATTATCGATCTAAGGAAGAAAAAAAATTGCGGAGAGCCGTGTAGGTGACTTAATTTTTTGACAAGTCTAACAGAGCTCACAATAAGATGGTGTGCAAATGTTTAATTAGGTCTATTGATTCATTAAAAGTTGTTCATGTTTGCAAAGAAATATTTTACTGCTGTAAGCCTAGTGACGTAAGCGGTGTTTTTTTCTTTTTTACGTTATGGACAATTTTCATTCATAAAACATTCTGGCTAAAATTAATGTTTCGGTAATGAAACATTTGCAAAGCGATGTAACGGTCAACCTTGAGTTTTCCCCCTTCGGTCTCAGTGACTTGAGAATCTTTTTCTCTATAGACATATACGTTGAAATTTTAAAGAAAATGGTTAGAGCCGTTTTTGAAATAAAATGTGTAGTGTATATATAAATAAATAAATAATCATACATACATACATATAGACCATGGGCGTAGTCAGAGGGGGGGGGGGTTCTTGGGGTTCAACCCCCCCCCCCGAAATCAAATCCGCCCCGGTGGGGGGGATCGGTATTTAGTGACTGCTTTTTTGCTTTGATTTTGTTTATTTTAGGTGAGATTTTAATACTAAACTATCACTTGCCCCATCACAGCAAAGGAGGTTTTGAGTTTAAAACCCCCTACCAGGATTTTAAGTTTTAAAACCCCTGCCAAGGAGGTTTTGAGTTTAAAACCCCCTACCAGAGGGGTTCGAGTTTAAAACCCCCTTCCAGTGGGGTTCGAGTTTAAAACCTCCTACCAGGGGGGTTTGAGTTTAAAACCCCCCTACCAGAGGTTTTCACATTTAAATTCCCCTCTTCTATAAAACAAAACCAAAAAAAATGCATACGACAATCCCCCTAATTTAACGAGCACAGTTAAAGAAGATTTTGATTTTTAAACTCCCTCCAAAATTTATGATAAACCCCTCTCTTCAATATGAAAAAAGAAAATTACTCACTCAAAATTCTATGAGCGTAGCCAAAGGGGTTTTGAGTTAACCCCACCCCCTCTTCAGTAGGGTTTGAAGCTAAAAAATATCCCTTCAATACCCGGTATAAAAAAAACGCAAATTACGCACTCAAAATGTTATGAGGGTAGCTAAATGGTTTTTAATGGAATTTAAACACCCCTTCAGCGGGGTTTGAAGGTAAAAAATACCTCTTTAATATGCAAACTGTACACTTAACATGTTATGAGTATATTCAAAGGTGTTTTGAGTTGAAATTCCCCTCCAGTGGAGTTAAAGTGGAGTGAAGCTAAAAATTACATCTTCAATTTAAAAAAAAGAAAATACACACTCAGAAATCTATGAGCATTGCCAAAAGGAGTTTTCAGTTTAAACCCCCCTTCAGAGTGGTTTGATGCTAAAAAAAACACATCTACAATATAAAAATATAGCAAATTACACACTAAAATTTTTTGAGCGTTGCCAAGACAATTGGGGGTTTTGAGTTTAAATTCCTCTCCTACAGATGGCTTTTTTAAAAGTTTGAAACCACTCCAGATGGTTTTGAGTTTAAAATCCCCCTACAAAACGTTTTGAGGTGAAAAACCTCTATTCTCAATATTATCCTAAAGCTAACTACAGTTACTAAATTCTATGACCGTAGATAAATGCGGTTTTGAATTTAAAAAAATACAACAGAACTCCAGAGATTTTATAGTTTTAAACCCCCAACGGATGATTTTGACGATAAAACTTCCCTTTTCGATATAAAATCTAATGCAAACTACAGTCACCTAGTTCCAAGAGCGTATTCAATAGAGGTTACATATTTCTACCAGTGGCTGGGCTAAATAAATACAGTGCAGTGAATAGTCATCTGCCGAAATTGAAAAACATTAAATGTGGCTCAACAAAGATGGCTAAGACAGATTTTGCCCAAAAGATACTAATTAACTCAAAGTTACTATTCGACTCTCTAAGACTCTACTGTAGGTACCGGACCAAAAGATACTGCCTTGTCCAAAGGATACCACTTGACTCCCTGACTGATTGAGTCAATTTAGTCATTCTACTTCCTGTTTAAATATCAGGAGTTTCACGTGTCTTTTTACCGTCTTAACCCGAGGTGAAAATTGACCACGCAATGTCAGCCGAGACTGTGACAACGTAAAGAAATTGATGAAATAAAGAAAAACGGAAAAAAAAAACTGTCGTAATAACCATTGTGGATTGAAATTAGATCCTAAGTTGTATAGAAGACATAGAGAAGCCGATGACTCAATACTGTTTGTTTACGTCTGGTGAAGGAGGTGCATTGGTAACCTTATCTATACATTAAAAATTAATAAAATGATACAAGAAGGCATAGGCGTAGCCAGGATTTTTTTTTTGGGGGGGGGGGGGGGTGGGGAAGATTTTTTTCTCCTCCCCTCGCCCCCCCCCCCAGCAAAAAAAAATATCTATATGTATGTGTGTGTGTGCGTACATAATCTTTATTACATTCTGACCCTTCATTCTTTCAGAAGACGTTTATTGTGCCCTAGAATAGGTTCTTCCTGGAGTTAGTGGAAAAATTGTAGACTCCTCGCCATAACCAGAATGGATGTCTGGGGGAGCGCTAGGAGCCAAGCACTATTTCTGGTTTTATAAGGCAACAAAATACATATTCTGAGGTATCTACTGTGCATTTTCCTGCTATTAAAAAGGTTTATTTCAAAAACCTAATGTGCTTTTCTTACTGACTTAGACCCTCCCGCGCCGTTCGGCGCATTTGCCATCAAGCTGTTTCCGCAAAAATCTGTCACTGGTAATGTCTGGAACCTCTTCCCATCTGTTCTGAGGACCTCCATGAATGTGTGGCGCCAAATTGTACTTAATAGGATGTCATCGCACTCTTATTATGAGTAATTCATTTTTTTCTCATAAAAATAACATGTCCCGCAAACCTCATGCGACGCTCTGTCACAATCTTACTCTCTTGAATACGCTCTTGGAATTAGGTGACTGTAGTTTGCATTAGATTTTATATCGAAAAGGGAAGTTTTATGGTCAAAATCATCTGTTGGGGGTTTAAAACTAAAAAATCTCTGGAGTTATTTTTTTTTTTTTTAATTCAAAACCACATTTAGCTACGGTCATAGAATTTAGTAACTATAATTTGCCTTAGAATAATATTGAAGATATAGGTTTTCCACCTCAAAATGCTTTTAAGGGGGATCTTAAACTCAAAACCATCTGGAGGGGTTTTAAACTTTTAAAAAAGCCATCTGTAGGAGATGGGTTTAAACTCAATACCCCCAATTGGAGTGGCTACGCTCAAATAATTTTAGTGTGTAATTTGTTTTTTTTATATTGAAGACGTATTTTTTAGCATCAAAACCCTCTGAAGGGGGGTTTAAACTCAAAACCCCTTTTGGCAACGCTCATGTATTTTGAGTGCGTAATTGGCTGGTTTTTTAACATTGAAGATGTATTTTTTTAGCCACAAACACCGCTAACGGGGGGTTTAAACTCAAAACCCCTTTGGCTACGGTCATAGATTTTAAAGTGTGTAATTTGCTTTTTTTTATATTGAAGAGATATTTTTAAGCTTCAAACTCCACTGCAGGGAGTTTAAACTCAAAACTCCTTTGACTACACTCATAGAATTTTGAGTGTATAATTTGCTTTGTTTTTAATATTCAAGAGGTTTTTTTTAGCTTCAAACCCTACTGAACAGGGGGTGGGGGTTAACTCAAAACCCCTTTGGCTACGCTCATAAAATTTTGAGTGTGTAATCGCCTTTTTTTATATTGAAGAGGGGGTTTATCGTAAATTTTGGAGGGGGTTTAAAAATCAAAATCTTCTTTAACTGTGCTCGTGACATTTGGGGGATTGTCGTTTGCATTTTTTTTTTGTTTTGTATAATAGAAGAGGGGAATTTAACTGCGAAAACCTCTGGTTGGGGGGTTTTAAACTCAAAACCTCGTTTGCTGTGCTAGGGCAAGTGGTAGTTTAGTATTAAAATCTCACCGAAAATAAACAAAATCAAAGCAAAAATAAGTCCCTAAATTCCGATTCCCCTCGCAGATAAAAATATATATTTCCCCTTCCATTTGTCAAACAAACTAGATCTAGATCTAGATATAGAATCTAGATCCAGTCTAGAATTCGTATGACTTTACACGTTTAATGTTAAAATACTAGGCCAATGCTATGATCAGGAATAGTGGGCCTTAAGGTACCGGGTAATGGTGTAGGCTCCTAATATGCTGTTCGTATTCGATTCACTTCTTAATGTGGTACTACTTTTCAATAAATAAATTTTGAACCCCTAAGCTGTCAGAAGATAAGCTTTTGCCAGAATATTAAAATTTAGTTCAAACTATTAATAAATTTATAATATATATTATAAATACACCTAGATCTGGACTCTATTTAGTCTTTTTTTTAGACTGTCAAGTGTATAATGAGGAATTGTCAAAATTGCCCGCTATAAAAATAGTTCGTTTTTTTTAAACTTACAACGAAAGTAAAGTTCGTATCCAATTCTTTTTCAAAAACAACATTTCAATCAGTAATTTTTTCCATGAGTTAGTTAATAAATGGAAAATATATTTTAATAATAATACATTGATACTTTTTCCATTGTGACCTTAGATGCAATTTTTATGTATCAATGCGCGAATCTATGAATGAAGCTTGAGTTATTATTGAAGAAGTCTGTGAGCTTTTAAAAAAAAATTTACCTCTCCTGATTTTTTTTTTTAATCTGCTTGCATAAAAAATATTTAAAATTAAATGGTTCACTTTCAGAAAAGAAAAAAATAGCCTTTGCATCAGAAATTTGAATGATCTAAGATATCATGATGTCGGATTTTCATTTCCTCTAGTAGTTTATGAGATCTAAACGGGACGGACGGACGGGCGGACAGACAGACCACACAAAACTAATAGCATCTATTTTCTTTTGGGGGGCCGCTAAAATGGCAAAAATAAAATGGGGATTGAACCAGGCATTTATGTCATCATCTTAAATTTCCAGCTATACTACTATTTCAAAATCTTAGCTTTAAAAATAATATATTTTTTTTTACAATGCTTTAATACACTGGAACCATTCGTTGCTATACGTATAAGTACTTTTATTCTGACTGACAATTGTAACGGATGGCATTACAAGATATTTAGTGATTGAATAATTCACCATGTAGAAATGAAGATAGAAATGAAGATAGAAATGAAGATTTCAATGCAGATTTAATAATAGTAAGGCTTGTCTTCGAGTCCGAAGATTAGAAGATTAATGAGGAATGCAGTATTTCCCGTGGCTACGCAGCCCCAGCTGTGACCTACATATTTGGCCACATCCAGGGCAAGCATAACCATTGTCCGTCGGTGGTCAATTAAGATTTTCCTTTCGCCATCTGTATCTGTCCTCGGCAGCGGATTTTCTTTTGGTCTCAAATGTGTATTCCGCGGCCTTTTCGAGTGACCTCCAGCTATCTCGTTCTGAAGCTGCTTGCAACCAGGTGCTCTCTCTACCATGTCAGCTCATGCAAGTTGGCAAATGAAGATATAAAGGAAAATATGAAGGAAGATATTAATGAAGATATAAATGAAGATATTGATGAAGATATTGATGAAGATATGAATGAAGATATGAATGAAGATATTAATGAAGATAAAAAGATGAGCGATAATGCCAATACACGGGCTTGTTTATTGACACAATTAAAAAAATACAAGCAAAGTTCTGCCCAATAAATATCCAATATAAATGAATTTCCACAGACCAATATCTCAAGGACTCAATTATCCGTGGACATTCATATCAACTGAATGATACTTGTACATTAATTAAAATATCTACTTCTAGTCTGTACGGACTTAATCCAACTAACAGTACAATAAATCAACTGCAACAAACTTCATTCAAATTTCTTCAACTTAGCTAACAGTATTTCACCTTGACTGGACATCCAATCACTTTAACTGGCTTGACTCGTTCTCTCACTCTCAATCTCTCTCTCTCTCTCTCAATCAATCAAAAACAGTTCACATTGCACGAAGATGATGAAGTGAACACTCTACCTAATAGTGAATTCCATTTAATAATAAAATTATAACCTCCAACTAAGTACAATGCGTCAGTTACAATCACCTTTCACATTTCACCTTTTGACTTTGAAGAAAGTAGGAGCTAACAATTGATAAGTTGAAATAAGATTAAATAAGTTGAAATAAGATTAAATAAGATAAGATTAGAACATTTTAATGGTCCAAACAAAAGGAAATTTAGTTTGACGACAACTGTCTACCTCAGCATTACTACTATAACAATATAGAAGCAAACACATACAACATACACATCCGTTATATATACATACACACACACACAAGACCAGCGCTTTATATTCATAGGCTTATATGTACTTCTCGTGACGATAAGTGACCTTAAAACACTCTGACAGAAAGTGGAAAAAATAAACATGTTAATGTATTACAATTGTTTGTTCTATAAGTACTTGTACTTCTGTAATCAAACAAGGCCTCTATTACCTTGGCCTCTATGTGTATATGAATTGTCGCTGACAAATATAGTTTTTATTGTTTTTATAGGCTAGTGCTAACTTCTAAGCCTCGTACATGCGCTTCTGTCAATTTTAGAAGAGTGCAGAGTTCTATCATGAGTACAGCAGGTGCTGTTTCCTTTTCCTTCTGTTGACCAGTGAAGTCTTTATAACCTTCACTTTCCAAGGAAAGACAACTTTATGCTTTGCTGGCAACAAAGTATAAAAAGAGACAACAAATGCCTTGACAGGTTTAAATGACTTTATTATTTCAGCCATAAATTTCTAAGAGCTTGTCTAACAAATCCAATGCCAAGACACAAAAGTGGATTCAAAGTATTATTTAGATATCCAATCAAGATGACAATAATATAAAACTGAATTGAAATCTGTATTTTTCGTGACATTAAAATCAACAAAATTATAGAAGGAAACCAACACATGGTGAACGTGAAGACTATTGATCCTATGGTACGAATAGCTTTCAAATTTCTTCTACCTCCTAGAGTTTTATAGTTTTGTACTGTCGCCGATACTTCCATTCTTTTTCCTTGACTGTGTTCTTGCAAGCTAGACAGAACTAGAACTTGGCTGATCTTAAAAACTGTTGGTTGTAGAATTCCAAGTTCATTCGAGGAAGATTTGTTTCTAGGCTTGTTCTCAATATTTAAAAACTTTCTAGTTCTGTGAATCCATTGATGAATTTCAATTAAAATAAAGACATATAAAAAATAACTGAAAACAATTGGAGCGACCAGAAACGATGATGCAAATGTTGAGGCTATATACACAAAGGAATTTTCTATATCTTTAAGAATGTATCCATCGAAGCAATCGTCATCAAAATTTGTATTTTTAAAGGCTTCTTTGCTTAATAAAAACATGATGACTTCAAAAACTATTGGAATTAACCATGAAAGAAATACCATAACGTAACCAAGTTTATCTGGCAAGATTCTGTACTTTGTGGGATGGCAGATGGCCAGGTATTTGTCTAGAGCCATGCTAAATATATGACAGGCAGACGTACAGCCGAGATAATAAGCATAAGCATTCCAACTGAAAAACATATTGAAACCCAAATTCCACTGACCATTTGTTATGAGTAACAAGAGTCCAGGTTGAGCTGAAAAAAGACTTTGAAATAAATCAGCCACTGCCATTGAGGTCACTATGGTTTTTGTGATTTGATTATTGCGGCAGGTTTTTTTATAACGCCACAAGGCGATGATGAGTGTCAAGTTAAACAAGACAGTGAATACATCAGTGACAATTGCGATGACTGACAGAGCGACTACAAGGTTTAAGTCATTTGAGAAACTCTCTCTTTTACTTTCATTGAATGTCGGGCAGGTCGCCTGGTTCTCTACTGTGAACATTTTTTAATGAGTAAATTTCTCACTCCAATGCCTGTAGTAATGATAGAAAATAATGAAACAAGAAAAACATTTAAAATATATTTTCTCAAAAGACACTTACCTCCTTTATGCAACTTAGTGAGCGATTTTCTCTTAAAAACTAATGAATGTTGGATTTTAAAACATTGTTTACCCCTTCCCCATTCTCTTCGAGAAAGACTCTTGGTGAAGTGAATGTATAGATCTAGTACACCTTTTAATAGTCTAATGATAAACATTTAGATCTAGACATTGAAGACAAAACGCACAATTTTATGAACATTTATTTAACTCTTGAAACAATAAAGCCTTACATTCGGAAATTCCCTTTCCAGATAGTCCTTTCAAAATCGATTTGGTCTCTGGCCAAATCTACATTTGTTTATTTTTACTTTCAAAGATTATAAAAGTCAAACTAGAGTTTTCTTCATGTGACCAACAAGCTTGTAATTCTTTTCTTAGCAATATACACCCACTGTTCAATTTTCTAGAAAAATCGTTTTAGCCCTTTTTGAGAAATCTTCCGTCAACTCTCCATGAAGGAGTGACTTGAATAGAGGTATTGTAGAAATACAACATACTAACTTTTTGCCTATTTTTGAGCGGACCTCGTTGGAGGAAACCGCAGCTATTGATTTGTGTGCCAGTAGGCTCATCTTGTCACACGTCTGCCCAATGTAAATGAAAACATCAAAACCCATAGGCGCTACTGAAAATCTGTTTTTACCATCAGAAGTATCGTACATGAAGGAGACAACCTGCAAGTGTTACTTTTCATCTGCGGAAAGCAAAGTCTTATTTGTAAAATAAATTATGCAAGCTGTTGTGGACTACACAACATCTAGATTTATATACTATATAGAGTGATGTGTCTCACGACTAGAGCCGCAATGCACATCATGTTTTGTAACTTATTTTGAAATATATCTAAGGTGTTTTTGGTATTTGTAAAATTGATGTAAAAAAAAAAAAACACAAGGATTCAAGTGTTGGGTTTAGAGCTACTTGAACACACACATAACACAAAGAGAGATGTATACATCAAATAATAAAAATCAGAAAGACAGATGGATGGGTGGATGCAAGGATATGTGGATGGATGGTTAGTTGGATGGATGGATGGTTAGTTGGATATTGGGTGGATGGATTGATTGCAAAAGATAGATAGAAAGATAGATAGATAGATAGATAGATAGATAGATAGATAGATAGATAGATAGATAGATAGATAGATAGATAGATAGATAGAAAGATAGATAGATAGATCTACAATAAAAGCAAGAAAAACATAAAACATATTTTTTAAAGACAATACTTCCTTTATACAACTTATAGAGAGATTGTTTTTTTTTTCTTTTAATAACTAATGATTGTTTTAAAAAAATGGAACATTGCTTACCCCTCCCACGAGAAAGAATCCTGTTTGAGAGATTCTATAAATCTACTACACTTTATACTATTGCAACGATAGACCTTTTGATCTAGACTTAGAAGACGATGCGCACAATTTTCCTGAACATAAATTTATTAATCTCTTGAATCAAATATGCCTTACTTTCGGAAATTCCCAAACGCGATAGTCCTTTCAGAACCGATTTTGGATCTAGACCTAGATCTAGTTATCTAGCCAAATTTAAACTTGTTTATTTTTGTTTACTTTGAAAAATTATAACGGTTAAACTAGTGTTTTTCAGGTTTGGCCAACGAGCTAGTAATTCTTTTCTAATCTATATACATCAACTGTTAAATTTTCTAGAAAAATCGTTTGAGTCGTTTTTCAAATCGGCGTCCAGGTTCCACCCTCCATCCTTCAACTTTTTGGTTGTAATGTTGTTGTTTCTTATTTCGACTTAGGCCAACTTCTCGATATACACACTTGATACTAAATTCAATAGATATTTTAAACAGACAAGAAATAAGGACTGTAATTTCCATCATATTTTTTCAACAAAACAATAATTTAACAAAAATTATTACATCTGGAATGCAAAGTACAAACTTACCTCCCCTGGTCTTTGATGAGATGATTCTCTTTACTTATATAATGAAACTTTAGGCTTGATTTAGACTCGGGACTCTGCCAGTCTATTAAGTCACACACCAAATGTTCAAAAACAATTATCTTTAGTCTTTACTTCTTTGTGTGTATGTGTTATTTCAGTCTAGCTTCTGGCACATTCAAAAATCGAAATGTTGTCATGACAACAGAGTCAAACAAAGTACCACTAACCGATTCTAATTTCATTTGGAAAAACACAGAAGATAAACCTGCTTTGGGCTATATGCTATTTTGACACTAAATTTACTGAAATTGTTAAGACATGCTTTATATTTGACCAGGGAGCGATCCAGTCAAATCTAATCCATAACCAGCGTAGCATTCTAGCTAAGAGAATTGTAAATAAATCTTAAATGATAAAACATCAGTCACATTTTAAATTCGTATAGAGCCATTAGAAGTTTAAACTTTAATGCACTTTGCTAGAAAGCACTAAATAAACCTGTGTTTGTCAAGTGTACGTTGATAAAAAGCCTGACGAAATGACCTAAACACTTGTTTTGTTGAAGTTTACAACACTGCGTCAACATTGATGCTAATACACACCCAGGCACTGGCTACTACTTAGTCACGAGCCTGTGTTTGGAATAGGGTGTAAACATCTTATCCTGGAGGCTGAATACAGTTACAGCAACTCCACTGACTTGAAAATCTCTTTGAAGGGATCCTTTACTTACTTAATATGCATGACTAAATGCATGACGCGTAGGACGTAATCATCTTCTTTTTTGAAGTAACGTCTGTATTATATAAGATAAGAAGTCAGAAGTGGGCTTGGTAATTTTCTTATTGAGGCTTATTACCTTTATCACTGGTAGGTGGTGAGTTTTTTAAAAAATAAAATAAACTAGTAATTCGTGTTTCGTACTGTGATCCTAAAAAAATAAATTAGATATTTAAAACATGAATATTCGATAGATTTCCTAAGTCTCAAAAAGTAAAAGGCGTCTAATGTCCTAAAAAAACAATGAAAAATTTAGTTTTTTATTATGCAAATGGTAAACAATATGTAACGCTATGTTGATATTATTTTTATATCATCAATGCATGCAAACGTGAAACAAAGCACTGGTGCAGATATTGTTTTTTAAAGAGCCAAAAATAAACTGTTCTAGTACTTTCCAAGCCCTAGAGTTCATGTCGCTTAAAGAACTAAATCTCTGAATGTCTATTTTAATGTCGGTCTGGGTCTGGGTTATATTGGTATTCTCATACATTATACTTAAAAAATTTACAACCACACACGCACAAATACTCACAATCATTCGTACAGTATCGTGGAAAAAACACAAACTTTATTTTTGTTCATTTCTTGAAGCACATCACTGTAAGTAAAGATTGAAAACTGTGCCAAAAGTTGGATGTTATAGACTTACAAAATCTATACTATACTAAATAACTAAAACAGAAGTCAACGTACAGACACATCGGGAAATTTTTATATTTCCCTTTTTTATCTTGACACTTTTATGTTTTTGTAGTCTCAAGGTTTTTTGTTTTTTTTTGTGTTCTCTTTTTATAAAGATAATGTCTAATCGTATAAAAACAATGTCGTACCTTTTTCTTCCCCAACATAAATAATTACTTAACATGTAAACATTTGGTGACCATTTAAGAAAGAGAAAAAAATACCGGCCTTAAGCAGAGGCAAACTACGCCTAGGGCCTCCAATTGAACCAAAAATAATTTTTAGTGTAAAAAAAAGTAAACTTGTGCCCCATTTGTAATTGTTTAAAGTTTGAGTTTGAGGTTTTAAATAAATTGCGCAATATTAAATTTTTAGCTGTTTTTTTTTTGTACTTTTGTATTTCATTTTGAGCTACCAAATTCAATTCGGGGCCTCCAATTATCTAATCGTCTCGCTTAGCTTAAAAACTGTTGATTGTAAAGCTGTAAGTCCAGCTGAGGAGTATTTGTTCATTTGATTATTTTCAGATGTAAGAATCTTCCTGTTCTTTTTATCCATTGTCCATTGACAAGATTCAATCAGGATAAACAAATACAGAATAAGAGAAGTGAACAAAGATAATATAAACATAATGTAAACATGTTTAAATCATATATGTCACAATGTTTCCATCAAAACAAGTGAAGGTTATATTTATATGGGGATAAACATTTTTAGCTAAAAGAAACTACATTGCTTCAAAAAACTAAAGGTCACAACCATGATAACAGCACCATCAAATAACCAAGTCTATCTGGCATTATTGAGTAACTGGTTGAAGGCAGATGGCCAGGTTTTTATTGAGAGTCATGCTAAATATATGAAATGAGGACGTGTACCAGATATTTTAGCTTTAGATGACAGTTTTTTTCGTATTCTTTTTCTGGCATCTTTTATTTCTGTGTGAAAAAAAACCTTAAACAACGTATTTAGATTTTCATACTTTTTTTTTAGCGTGGCAAGTTTATCTTAGGTAACGAAAATAATTATTAAATACTCTGCTTTAAGAAGTTTTCACTATGCAAAAAAAATAAAAGTTATTAATACAATAGTTGGATTGATTTTCATTGGCTAAAAAATTAACTGTGTGCAAATGCGAAAACAAAAAACGAAGAAAAAAATATAAACACAAAAACAACCTGTTAAAAGAAACACAAAAACAACCAGTTAAAAGAAACACAAAAACAACCAGTTAAAAGAAACACAAACACAACCAGTTAAAAGAAACACAAACACAACCAGTTTAAAAGAAACACAAAACAACCAGTTAAAAGAAACACAAAAACAACCAGTTAAAAGAAACACAAACACAACCAGTTAAAAGAAACACAAAAACAACCAGTTAAAAGAAACGCAAAAACAACCAGTTAAAAGAAACACAAAAACAACCAGTTTAAAGAAACACAAAAACAACCAGTTAAAAAAAACACAAAAACAACCAGTTAAAAGAAACACAAAACAACCAGTTAAAAGAAACACAAAAACAACCAGTTAAAAGAAACACAAAAACAACCAGTTAAAAGAAACACAAAAACAACCTGTTAAAAGAAACACAAAAACAACCTGTTAAAAGAAACACAAAAACAACCAGTTAAAAGAAACACAAAAACAACCAGTTAAAAGAAACACAAAACAACCAGTTAAAAGAAACACAAACACAACCAGTTAAAAGAAACACAAAAACAACCAGTTAAAAGAAACACAAAAACAACCAGTTAAAAGAAACACAAAAACAACCTGTTAAAAGAAACACAAAAACAACCTGTTAAAAGAAACACAAAAACAACCAGTTAAAAGAAACACAAAAACAACCAGTTAAAAGAAACACAAAACAACCAGTTAAAAGAAACACAAACACAACCTATTAAAGGAAACACAAAAACAAACAGTTAAAAGAAACACAAAACTTTTTCTAATCATATTCGAACTGTAAACACTTCAGAGCAAAACAAATTTTGTTTAGTTGTTAGCGACTACTACAGGAACAACTTTGTATGATATGGAAGATTTCAAAGCTGTGGACACTAGAAGGGATCGTGGATCTCTACTTAGCAGCCTCCCAAAAAGCCCATTGGATATCGGCCCAACTAATATTTGTCCAAACACTCATATTGCTAGTCCGCTCCTGTAATTGTGTTGCCTGCAATTTGCGTCTGTGAATTTGATTGCTAATGAAACAAAGTGTTTTGAACTATACGTCACCATTAATCGATTGTATTTTAGGTAACCATAGAAACTATGACTTGAGTAAACATAGGCTAGTGAAATCTAATTCATATTTAAGTTATCTTAAAAAGTGTACAATATTATTAGCCAGTAGAAAATAGTTTAGACAACATTCTACTTCCTATCAGTCACTATAACTAAAAGTCTATTTCATTTGTATGTAATACATTCGCATTGAGACTTATTTTTGTTACAGTTGAACTCCAGAGTTGGCAAGTAAAACTAGAGAATGAAATCTACAATCAATCGATACAATACTTTGTAACAGAGACCAAGGTACTCTCTACTTTGTACAATTCTGTTTACTATTACTTAAAGGTATTCGACTTAGATTATTATCATTTCTGGACAAGTAGTTTAGACTGTAAAATTATTTATTTGGTTTCATGACCTGGGATCACACAGTTGTAAATGTTTAGACTTTATGATTTATTTTATTTGAAGCCACTTCATTTAAAACATTTGGAATTTCCGGTTCATTTTTTTAGTCTGAAGCACATTTATAGATTTGAAATTGTTTTGTTCTGATGTAAAAAGAAAAGCGTTCTGGTTGTGACTAGGATTTGAAATCAAATTGAACTGTGGGTGCATATGTTTCTTGAACCAATAGTTCAGTATTACAGTCAGTCAATTAACATGGACAATCTTACAAGTACAAATCAAACTTTATGTTTGGCTGACATGCACACTTTGGAAAAGTTATCCAGCAATGGGAACATCGTGACCCTGCTCTCAGTTCTTGCCATTCTTCTCGTCATGTTCACCTTGCTGCTAAACCTCACACTTCTCATCGCTCTGTGTCGTTATACAAAACCATGCCTGAGCGATAATAATATCACAAAGATGCTGATGACGTCAATGGCTGTGGTCGATGTCCTGATGACTGTTATAGAAGCCCCTTGCGGGATATTGTTGTTGATTTACAACGGCGAGTGGATACTTGGGTTAGCTTCCTTTAAAGGATGGCAGATTTACAGTATTGTTTTAAGTGCAGTATCGGCTTGTCATATATTTAGCATGGCTCTGGATAAATATCTGGCCATCTGTCAGCCTACTAAATACAGGGTGCTGCCAGATAAAACTGGATATATCATGATTATACTATCATGGTTCATTCCCATTGTATGTCTTACAATAATTTTCTGTTTACCTGGCCTAGGCGTAGGAAACTCTGAATACGACAATTGCTTTGATGGTGACGTCATTAAGTACGTGTCACACACATTTTATGATGTCAATTTTTTCGCTTCATCTGTGATCGTTGTTACGTCACTTCTAGTGACCTATATCTTATATGGCTGTATCTTTATACAAATTAAACAATGGTCCAAACGAACTAAAAAATATTTACAACCAGAATCAAGCTACAAACCTTCCCCTATTCAAAGCAACATGTTAGCACAAACTCTTTACGTGATAGGTCAGAAAGTGATGGTTTTCAACTTCTCAAAATCTCCCTCATGTAACATTCAGTCTAATGTTAATAGTGGAAAGAGAAATAGAAACCTTAGAGCTATTCGTACGATAGCCTCCATTGTTCTTAGCTTTACAGTCAGTTGGTGTCCTGTTCTGATCTTGTCACAGTTGATTCTATACAAAGTCACCATATCGATTCGATGCTATTTATTTGTCAATTGGATGTCCTACATTAACTCGACTATAAATCCGTTACTGTGTACAGGTGTTAAATTTGTTAGGGCCTCTATAAGAAATTTGTTATCAACATGATTGGACTGTTTTGAAAAGATTCCTGAATTAGCCGCCAACATCCAAAGCATGTCGTGTATGTTACTGTAGTCTCTACTTGCATTGCACACAGACACACGTAAAGGAACACAAGTCAAAAAGTAAAGTTGCCAACTATAAATCCACTTTGAAGAACTCACATTTTCGTTACATAAACTGACCAATGAATTATTTGCCATTTTAATGTTTATTTAATGAGCATAAAATGAGGTCTTCACCCAGTAATACAGGCACAAAACATACAAGTATTTGTAAGTTGTAATTTCTCAGACGTTCTTTCAAAACTAAAGATGATTCTTACGTCCTAGACTAAATGTCCTGCAAAACGTCAGGGAATGGCGGTGGGTTCTAACCCGGGACTATCGTGACGACAGTCCGGATCACATGACCAGGCGGCCATCATATGAACAGGCAGCCATCACCTGACCAGGCGGCCATTCACTAACTTAAAAGTTATCTTACGAGCTGCTTCTCTGTATCTGATGAAACTGTAAATGTGTAAGTTAAAGAATAACTTTTTACTTCGTAAGTTAAATGTGTAAGATGTGTTCTGCGTAAGTTATGTTACTGTTATGTTTAAGTTATGTTATGTGTAAGTTATTTTTTTTAAAGTTATGTTATTTGTAAGTTATATCATGTGTAAGTTATATGGTGTATGCAAATTATGTTTAAATTATGTTATGTGTAAGTTATATCATGTGTAAGTTATATGGTGTATGTAAATTATGTTATGTGTAAGTTATATCATGTGTAAGTTATATGGTGTATGTAAATTATGTTTAAATTATGTTATGTGTAAGTTATGTTACTAACAGTTGGGAAAAGGTGGCACTGGATAGATCCACATGGAGAGCGAGCATAAAGGAAGGGTCTTGCAGTGGTAGAAAATGCAACGGCGCCTGCTGATTACAAATGCCTAATTTGTGACGGAAGCTGTGTATCAAGGATTGGCCTCTTTAGTCACAAAAGAAGTTGCAAAGGAAAAAGATCCTCTCTCGAGACGTAAATTGCCATAGGCAGGAGATAAGATCTACAAGTGGATCTTTTTTTTTTTAAATTTAAGCTTATTTAAGCTTATTTATAATAGTTTGTTTAACTATGTTTTGAATGTTAGGTTTTTAAATGATCTTTAATGAACTTTAAAAACTAATGCTGCCACATTTTATAAGACCTTAGTGTGTCTTTGTATTTTCTTTCTTACAGCACCAGACAGATGTGTTTTATTACATACAGATGGCAAATGTAAGCTCCTATAACGAGACGTCATGCACTTCACTCAATGAGACTGTTCACCAGAGGTTCTCAAGTAACTTAGACCTAATTGTTGTCATAGCTGTCATTGTTTTTCTTACAATTGTATTCACGGCATTAATGACCGTCACGCTTATCATTGCCCTGTGGAGGTACACGAAACCACTTCGGAATGACAACAAGATTACGAGGACCATTGTCATATCTATGTCTGTGGTGGATTTGTGTATTTCTCTTTTGTCAGCTCCACCAGGATCTCTGCTATTCATAACTAATGGTCGGTGGAGTCTAGGCTTAACTTTGTTTAAACTGTGGGAATGCTACAGTTATTTCTTTTGCATAGCATCGGCCTGTCATATATGTAGCTTGGCTATAGATAAATACCTGGCCATCTGCCATCCAACCATGTATAGAGTTTTGTCAGATAAAATTGGTTATATTATGATACTTTTGTCATGGCTATACCCAATTATAATCAGTCTTGTCATTTTTCTTTTTGTACATGGTAACACTGAAATGACTCTTTATGATCTTTGTTTCCATGGAAATATCCTAGCATATATATCACAATCATTTTACATTTTCGATTGGATTTTTTCAGCCGTTGCTCTGGTCCTTCCAATTTTAGCCACTTATGTTTTGTATCTATTCATTTTGATGGAAATTCGCCAATGGGTGAAAAGAACAAGAGCTTTTGCGAAAGTCGACAAGAAACAGATGACGACTTCAAGTGGATCCCAACATGGAGATGCACAGCGAACAATTGATGCGATCAGAGACTCAGTACATGCAGATCAAGTAGATGTTAAGACAGCTAAGAACAGATCTCAGTCTCTAAACGTCCCAGCCCGTACACCATTTAGAGCTACATCTCTAAAAGCTATTGGAACCATCGGGTCCATTGTTACCGCCTTTTCTCTGTGTTGGTTCCCCTCCTTGATCACCGCCTTCTTATCATCCAAAGGTTATTCTGTGACACTTCAGTTTTTTCTTTTTAGTTTCTGGCTAACGTACTTTAACTGCACATTAAATTTCTGTTTATGTCTTGGTATTAGATTTGTTAGGTCCGCTATAAGAGACTTGTTGTTTATAAAGAGAATTTAGAAGTGGCTTAGAATAAATTTTTTTTTAAAAAATAAAATTTAAATAAAAGAACATTATCTTATCCGTTGCTAAGACTGTACAGCAAAATTAAATGTAACTACTTTTGTCTAAGTGTCGTTTGAAGAAAAGTTGATCGTATGAATCTGACAAGAAAGTCAAGAACACTACATTTTAATCTCCTATTGAGATGAATAAGGCTACAGTAGCAGCTAAACATAGGAGAAACGTCTTTGTGTGTGTTATGTGATTCAAGAGGACAACCGAAAGACTTGATAATCTGTTTGGATGAAATCTCTTCAGCGTAAGAAGAAAAGAGAAAATATTTTTAAAAAAACAACACATTTTTAAATTGTGATTTTTTTAAAGGAGGAAAAAAATCTTTATAGATAGAATAACAAATACATCAAGATAAACAAATATATTCAAACTAGCCGACCCACGGTGTAGCATACGCCGCTATTTAGTGACGAGTGAACACTTCCTGAAAGCCAGTTGTCCAAATGAGCTGGGTTTGGACAAACGACTGTAAGTGAATGAAAAGAAAGAACTCTGGAGAGATCAACATACAAGTGTCCATGACAAAACAGGTTTTGGAAGATACAGGCATGTCTTTTTGAACGTTTGACCTTGTGATTTATTCATTGTCATGGCAAAGGCTAAAATATAGTTGGGCGTTGTAGAGATTTATATATACAGAAAATATTACTTGTTATCTCCCCCCCCTCTTTTTTTATAACCCGCCCTTCTGTCGCAGCGAAAGTTTCTTGGGGTAACTCTAATCAAATTGTAGAAATAAAAGAGTTATCATTCCATGACTTTTTCATCGAGGGTTAATGAGTAGGCGTGCGTGCGTGGTGTCCCTCATGGTTGGGCCACCTAGAAAATTATATATACAGAAGATGTCACATATTTTGAACTCTTAATCGTTGAGGTTCATATTTTCTCTATATACTGTAAAAGTTTTTCGCTGACTATAAAATGGATGTTTTTTTAACTCTAAATATTTTTAAAAATAGCATTCTTTGCGGGACAAATGGACAATTTATACCTAATAGTTAATAAGGAATAATAAACAACAAGTATTGAAATAATTGTCTTGTAAAGATCCACTCAAAAGTCTTTACGTAGCCAATTGTATGCATAGTATTCAAGTCAACTAAAGATCACACATTTGGAATGACGTTACAATTTACAGAATCTCTAGCTGCCAATGTGTCTTTCACTTCCGGTAGAAATAGCAGCTAAAATTGGATAAAACGCTTCTGTCTGCCAGTCTATATACTTGGAAGTCCTCGGGCACTGGCGTAGCTAGGGTGGGGGAGGGGGAGAATTTGAAAATCCCCGTCCCCACTTTAGCTGGTCCCCCAAATGAATGTGTTCGAAATTGTTTTTTACATTAAATATATGCAAAATGCAGGGGCCCCCAAAAGAGATCAAGCTCCCGGGATTCCAAAGATGGTGAAATCCTGGCAACGCCCCTGCCTTATGGGTACAGGAAAAGAAATTGTTCACTTTTTATGAGCTATCAGAAACATACCGATATAATGGATTTACTTTTTAATGTACTTTTTTTTATTCGTTGCATTTAAATTTTATGTTTGAAATTTAAATAAATAAATTTCGTTTCATATGTCGACGTCGTTGTGGTTTTGACTTTACTCTGCACTCTTACTCTTGTGTTTTCTTTCAGTTTTTCTTATAATACTGGAGTTGAGCAGGGGACACAACTCAAAGTCCTCTCAAAGAGCAATGATGATCTCCAACTAAAAATACGATAATCAAAATATATTTGATTGACATTTCACATTACGAAACAGAAACTATAGGCTGCAATATAGTACTCAAAATGTTGAAAGTGGATTTACTTAAACTAGTTTGTTTTTTTTGTTTACCGGTGATGCAAAACAAGCCGGATAGAAGTCTTAAAAGTATAGTAGTCAAGTAAAAATTATACATACAACACTGTACAGTACTGCTTAAATACAGCATTATCCCATCGTAAAATGCACAGAAAGTCACAAAGGTGAAGGCACATTCCTCGTTCCATATGATAGAACAAATTTGTATAAATGCTCCTTCTTCCCTAGTGCTATTAGAGCATGGAATGGGTTGCCTAAGCTAGCCAGGAAAATCAATGACTTGGCAGAATTTAAGTAATTGGTTAACATGCATGACTAGATGCATGACACGTCAGTATTTTATAAGAAAAGATAAGCAAACTGTCTACATAACATTACCTTTGATCTATTCTTGAAACTCAAGCAGAATGTTAGAACAAATTACCAAAGTGACAGTTTAGAACAAAACACAGTTGGCTAGATTATAGCATTAGGATCTTTTGATTTTGAAGCAAGAGACAGTCATTAACAATCTAAAATATTCTAAGGATTAATACAGCTATTAGACCCCACGATGACCTGCTAATTAATGTCAAAAACCATTAACACAAACTCTATGGCCACATCACAAGGTCCTCAGGTCTCGCAAACAGGGAACAGTACCAGGAGAAAGATGAAGAGGAAGACAGAGTAAGCGATGGGACGACAACACCAAGGAATAGACAGGGTGTCCGTGAATATCCAAGGCAAAGGACAGAGAGGATTGGCGAGACGGTTGACAGATGATCTTGTGTGGTGCCCCAACGGTCCAACAGACTAAGGGATAGGTGACGTTAAATGTGATCCTTGCCTAAACAATGTTATGGAAGTGGATTAACTAATTGATCTAATTGTTTTGTAAAGGGCCAATCTCTCATTCAGTCTCAACAAAGAAAATTTTACCTTAAAAAAAAAAATCTATGGTTAACAGTTTACAGCTATAATAAGCACCTGTTCAAATGCATGATATGTTTATGTACGTATTAATTATTGTTTTAAATTATATGCATACAAAAAAGATGTTTCTCTTAAAAAGTATAAATATTTTCTAGTTAAATGTAGGTAGTTAGTATGTTGGAAATTACTAAAGTTAGTAATAAAATTTTTTAAAATAAATTTTTTGACAAAAAATCTAAAACCGTTTGCATAAATGTGTTAAAAATAGTTAATTCGCACCTCCCTTACTAATTAGTCTCCCGAGGTTTTACTATTAATAGTGAATAATTGTAAAAATAATGTATTTTTATGAAATTGCTTGCATAGTTCATTTTAAAAAATTACTTTTTTGGCTTACGGAAAAGAAAAAAAGTAGCCGTTGTGTCAGAACTTTGAAAGGTCTAAAATATTGCGATCTCAAAGATCTGAACACGACTGGAGTGGGGACGGACAGACCACACAAAATTAATAGCGACTATTCCTTTTTCAGTGGCCGCTAAAAACTATTTATTTTTTTGTTGAAATCTTTTGGTAGCCTAGCTCTCACTGGTAGCCTTAATCTCACTGGTAGCCTAGCTCTCACTGGTAGCCTAGCTCTCACTGGTATCCTAACTCTCACTGGCAGCCTAGCTCTCACTGGTATCCTAACTCACACTGGTAGCCTAGCTCTCACTGGTATCCTAATTCTCACTGGTAGCCTAGCTCTCATTGGTTGCCTTACTCTCACTGGTATCCTCTCACTAGTATCCTAACTCTCACTAGTATATAAACTCTCACTAGTAGCCTTACTCTCACTAGTAGCCTAACTCTCACTGGTATCCTGACTCTCACTTGTAGCCTAGCTCTCACTGGTATCCTAACTCTCACTAGTAGCCTAGCTCTCACTAGTAGCCTAGCTCTCACTAGTAGCCTAGCTCTCACTAGTAGCCTAGCTCTCACTGGTAGCCTAGCTTTAACTAGTAGCCTAGCTCTCACTGGTAGCCAAGCTCTCACTAGTAGCCTAGCTCTTAATGGTATCCTAACTCTCACTAGTAGCCTAGCTCTCACTGGTAGCCTAGCTCTCACTAGTAGCCTAGCTCTCACTAGTAGCCTAGCTCTCACTAGTAGCCTAGCTCTCACTGGTAGAATTACATTGTAAAAGAGATGCAAGGAGCTTTGTCAACTCACATTTGACTACTCATCGATTGCATTTGTCATGGCTCTACGTTCACTTCACTGTGGCACTGTTCTGCTGCATGAATTCAATACTTCTGCTTCTCATACTCACTTGTGAAGACTTCATGTTGGAGCCCACTAGTGTAGTTCTCATTTCTCTATACCCCTTACTTGTAAACTCAGGACCCTCAGCAGTGGCGTCACTAGGATCGGTGTCACCCGGTGCGTCAAGCTCAGGGTATAACCTCAACTCCCAACAACAGTCTCCAAACATTTCCCAACATTGTTACGAAAACGTAAAATCAGTCTCTGTTCTATTTTAAATGTTATTGGTTATGACATTTTATCCTTGATGATTATATATATTAAAATGTAAGTTTATTAATTAAGAAACATCTTTTAACATGTTTTTCTTTCTTAGACTTGAAGTCTTTGACACATTACGGAAACTGTTTTACATCGTGCTAACCTTATTCAAACTTTTACTACAATCAAAAATATTTTAGAATCGAGAGCAAAAAATGTTCTCCGCCCCCTTAGTCATTTATTGGCCAAGCTTTTTCAGTGTTTCTGAGCTTTAAAAATGTATTTTCTTTGGTTTTAGATTGCTTCATTTCTCCTAGTCAGAAATCGCAGGTTAAACAGATACATTCTAAGAAGAGGTGGACGGGCTGGATCTGAAGTGTGAGAAACATCCGAGGCAAATGAACAGTGTTTCTCAAACATTTACCTTTAGGTTTTTTGCTAGACAATTTGTTTTTATCACATCCCCTTAGTAAGCTAGGTACCCTAAAGGGGAACCTTTGATGGCTCACACAGTGGGTTTAGAAAGGCTTTTAAGAATGTAACGAAAAAGAAAAAGTAATTAAAGATGTGTATAATTATGACAAAATGTTTATTTTCTATAAATATTCACATTATGTTTAGAATCGAAATGTATGTACGAAGTGAATGTTTATTAAAAGCTATTCCGTTTAAATTTTGTTTTCGTAAATATTGTTTTGTAGATTCAAAAACGTTTTTACTGGAAAGAGCATAAGAGAGGAATCGGCTTCCCCCCCCCCCCCCCCCCCTTCCTTTAAGCGAAAAGATCTAGGGGAAGCGCGTAAGCTTTGTCAGTATGCAGAGCCCGTGTCAAAAAGGGTTAAAATATAATACTCAAGGACTTTACGATATTGAAGTGTTTTCTAGCAAGCAGAGCGCACTAATCATTCAAGTTAAAAAAAAAAGTCGTAAGCCAAGCTAAGTCTAATAAAGAAGGCGTCAACATAGTTCAATATTGTTGTGCGATAGATAGTCAAACTACACATAGATGACATTAGAAATTACTTTGCGGAGCATTTATTTTCGTCACACAAAAGTTGTCAAAATAACGACAAGCAACAGTTGTGAGAATGTCTGTGGCCTAAGAAAGACATTTCATTGAATTAATACAAAGCACGATGATTAATAACTACAACAAAAATACAAGTTTTTAACTTTACGCTTGAAAAATAATTTAAAAGGCTTCCCCTCTCCACTTTGTCATACCCACCCACCCCCCCCCCCTCCAGTTTGAGAAACACTGCAGTATAACATGCAAGTTTTAAATGGGCTTGATCGTCATTTCATCATATTCGTGTTTAGCAAGAGGTCTTGTAGCAGGCCTGTTCTGTTCACGTATCAATAGTACGATTGTACGTCTGTCGGGAGAAATGTATCAGTTCTGACATAAGAAGGAAGAAGGGTTTAAAATTGCGTTGTTTTAGACGCACTGAAAAATCTTATTTAAAAAAAAACGCTTGAATCGATTTTGCTGTTAATGGGAAAAGGTTCTAGTTTTAATGATCTAATTTGTTTAATTTTGGCAATAATGCCGTTTTTACTTGATTAATAATTAATAATAAAATTTGAAAGAATTACAATGCACATACAACCGACTTTTTGTCTTTAAAAGAAAGACCACCTTTGCGTCCAAAGTATAATTCTTTTCCACTTGGGTGTCACCCAGTGCGAACCGCACCCCCTGCACCTGCCTAGTGACGCCACTGACCCTCAGTCTCCATAGAGAATAAGGACAAGACTCAAACCTTCCGGGCCTGACTCGATCCATTTGCTTCACTTGCTGATTCTGTTTATCTGAAGTGTAATCTGGCATTTGTATTAGTTGTGTGGTGAGTTTGGCGTACTATCTAAACAACAACTCATTTGAGTCTGTCACATTTCAAAGTAAATAGATAGAACACGTCACTATTGATCTGGAGTATGCCAATCGAGGTAGAGTGTGATGGGCAAAAATACATTTTAAAACCTAATCAATTAGTGTAGCTCTAACACTTGATTAGAAATGTTTCATCATACGACAAAGCTTGAAGGATAACATTTCTACTGTACAGAAACACGGATTAATTATGTTTTGGATATAAACCAGTGAGCTTTTTATTTTAAACTTTTATTTTACTATAGCGGACCTGTTAGTTATTGTAGGCCTAGTGAATGAATTTCTAGTTTCACTCCTAAAACATTTGTACTTGTTGTGCTTGTCATCAACGTGAAAGAAAGACGTTTAAACAGATTTCAGTTCAATGGATGAGTAAAAAAAAATGTAATTTTTATTTGAATCTACTTCAGCGTAGATAATTTTCAAAACTGAATTAACACCTTTATCCAACTAAAATGCCCAATCCAGTGCCTGCTAATGAAACTGAATGCTCTACTGACGGCGGTTCATACCAAAAGTTTTCATCTGACTTAAATCTGGTCGTGTTCCTAGCAGTCATCGGATTTCTCATCCTTATCTTCACTTTACTGTTCAACATCGCCCTCATCATCGCCCTTTGTCTTTATCGAACGACTTGTTTTAATGACAACAAAATTACACGTACGATGATAACTTCCATGGCTGTCATAGATGCACTCATAAGTCTTATTCAAGCTCCACCTGGGGTTCTTCTAGTTATAACGAACGGAAAATGGATTCTCGGATCAACCTTGTTGAAACTTTGGGAGGGCTTCAGTATCGTTCTGTGTGCTTTGTCAGCCAGTCATATATTTGGTATGGCTCTCGATAAGTACCTGGCCGTCTGTCAACCAACAAGGTACATGGTGTTGCCAGAGAAAACTGGCTATATAATGGTATCCCTAGCTTGGTTAGTGCCAGTGACCCTTCTCTCCATAATGTTTTCTCTTCAGGGGCAACAGTTTGGGATGCCAGAATGTGAACCAGTATTTGAAATAATTAAACATTTTTACCAGAAATCTTTCAAAATGATTTTCTATTTCGTTTACTTGGTGCTTGTAACTCCAATTATTCTTACTTATGTCTTATATTTCTTTATTTTAGTGGACATTTACAGATGGTCAAAAAGAACTGGACAAATTCAACGTTATGACAAAGAAAATCGCACTCCCTCGTCAGTTAGAGACAGCATCGTACAGGAAACAGTTATATCTTTAGGCGACACGGTGGCTCTTTTCAAGTTGCCTAAACATACCAACATTGGAAGTAAGTCCACAGACGACAGAAAAACTTTAACAAATCGCTGGAGAAGAAACTTGAAAGCTATTCGAACGATTGGATCGATCGTAATCGCCTTCACCGTCTGCTGGTTTCCATCTATTATCACTGCGATCATGGTGACACAGGGACATCCGATGTCTATGCAGTCTTTTATAATAGTCAATTGGATAACATACATCAACTCAACCTTAAACCCTCTTCTATGTTATGGTGTGACATTTGTCAGATTAGCTTTAAGAAAGCTGTTTTTCCATTAGGATTCATGTTTTGTGTTTTGTTTTTTTTTTAAAAGAGATTCAATCTTTGCAAGAAACAGATTTAAAAGTGGATGGAAAAAATATTAGAACCTTTGAGAAAGTGTCGCCAGGGAGACAGAACATTTTCGTACCAGACGAGATTCAAAGAATGGAATCGGCTCTATGAAGGTATCGCGATTCTCTCTGTCTCTTCCAAATGTAGTAGCTAGGCCTATACTTCATAACTTGTCGAATACTCATCTGGGTCAGAAGTAATACCAGAAGCAACCGGAGTAGTAGCCAAGTAGTAAACTTTCCACTATATAATCGACTTTTAACTTTGGGACTATAGAGTGTAGCTATACAAATAATGATGGTCACTTACGTCTTACAGACAGTAGAATAAAGAAGACAACAAAAACATTTCTAGGTAACTTGTAGGCTTTATGATGAAGTGTTTGTAAACATAAACAACTAAGACCTTAAATACCGAGTACACACACAGGACAGTCTTTATATTGAGTGTGTGAGTGTGTGTGTATGATTGTGTGTAATATTAATATTATTCTCTTGTATTATGTTTACTAAACATAAAGGAGTTGCGGTGGCTGAGTGGTAAAGCAATTGGCTTCTGAACCAGGGGTTCTGGGTTTGAATCCTGGGATTTTCAGTTTCGGGATCTTTGAGCACCTCTAGGTCCACCCAACTCTAATGGGTACATGACATTAATTGAGGAAAAGTAAAGGAAGTTGGTCGTTGTGCTGGCCACATGACACCCTCATTAACCGTAGGCCACAAAAACAGATAGGTAACTTTAACACTTCTCCACGTGCATCATTCACATGATACACTCTGTGATACACATGAATGACACACTCTGTTGCATTGCAGTCTCTTGTCAATGTAATTAGTTATATTGCTGTCAGTGTTCTATTTTGATTCAGAATGAACAGAAAAAAAAACCTGAGACAGACAACTAGTGAGTTAAACAGGACAGAGCTTCACTGTTGAATATATTTTATTTGGTCTCAGTCCAACACTATCTTATAGAACTCAAACAGACACAGCGCTCATGACATTAGTATATAGTCTCTTGACATGGTCAAAACATTCAAGAATAAATTAACTTAAGGACAAGACAAAAATGAACACAGCCAAGTCTATCCTCTGGTTCTACAGTTGCTCAGTGTCACACTTTGAAGTCACTCAACTAACTATTTTGTTCAATTAAAAGTTGGCTTACCCACAAAGATACAAGCTATGGAAGTACATATATCACAATATGAAGCTACTACCTAACAGTCAGAAATGTTGGGATATGTTGTAGTACCTAAATAAAACTTAAAATATTTTTTAAAATGTACAGTTAAGGCTACTGTTGTTTTTTTTATTATTATTTTCATTAAAAAAGAGTTATACAATTTTGAAAATTTCATAAATGAAAGTAAATCTATAGAACAGTACATTTAACTTTGATCATAATACAAAAGAAAACAACATAATGAGACTTCAAAACATTATTTATAGCTAGAATTGTGTTGGTTGTTTTCAAACTATGGGAGACATCAAATACTTGCCAGGAAACATCTGGTGGAGACATCAAATACTTGCCAGGAAACATCTGGTGGAGACATTAAATACTTGCCAGGAAACATCTGGTGGAGACATCAAATACTTGCCAGGAAACATCTGGTGGAGACATTAAATACTTGCCAGGAAACATCTGGTGGAGACATCAAATACTTGCCAGGAAACATCTGGTGGAGACATCAAATACTTGCCAGGCTGGTGGAGACATCAAATACTTGCCAGGAAACATCCGGTGGAGACAATACATTTTTCCATTTTCCCATAGTTTGGTACTAATGCCTATGTATACAGTGTCTTGTATTATGCTTTGAAGTGTAAAACAGGTAGCAATAATTCATGGTAGAGAGTCTGAGTGACAATGACGTCTTACAGAAGTGAGCCTTCCCAATGTCAACCAACTCTAAAACAAAAAAAAAACTTTCCATGTCATTGAACAGCATAGGGGAGGTAACTGCCAGATTGGAGACCATTACAATTTAGTTGTCATAAAAAGTTGATTAGCACCAATCAATCAACACATTCATACAAGAGTTAGGTAGCTATACCATCACTCTCCAATCAATCAACACCTTCATACCGAGTTCAAATATCTATCATACATGTCAGTGACATCAAGGATGTAGCACTGACACAAACTGAACACAAAAACTGAAAGAGCAGTGACAACTTACATTGGCAGAAACATGAATGTACAGGATGGAAGAGAAATGTCATGACATCCAGAACTTGGTAGGACAATACTGATAACTAAATTATGCACTAGCAGAGAAGGTCTACACAAAATAAATCCCACTCATCTCAGAAGCCTGGAGACATTGAAGTCAACATTGTGGTGTCACTGAGCCTGGCACTGAACAGATCAGAAGAGTGAAGTTCCAAAGTCTTATATCGGGAAAGAGGCTCACAGTGTCCACCTTTTTTGTGTTGAATAGAAACATGGACACCATTATACAAGTTTTGTTTCTATGTAGAAAAACACAAAACGTCACAACAACCTCTAAAGAGACACACCCCCTTAAGACAAGTTAACAGTGAAATATCGTCAAATTATTTCTCAGCACTGGGTACCACTTTGGGAAATCTTTTTGCATGGCTAGACATGGTATTAAGGAAAGGTGACTTAGTTAATTCAATAGACACATCAAAATGTGTGTGTGTATGTTAATGTATTATTGTTAAGAGAACTCATTAAAAGTCTCATTGTTAAAAAAAGAACACCCAACCACAGAGCTGCTCACTTCATGTCTACAGATAATCTTAGAGTTTTGACTAATTAATTGTTTATAAATCAATCTAAATTGTTTTATTTTAAACCCATTAAAAATCCAACTTGTTCAAGACTGAATGCCAGTGAGGTCAGTATGACATAAGACAAGTTTGACTGGACTACATGTTACACAGCGTCTGCAAACATTTTGTGAAAATTTTTTTTAGTGTTCAATTCTCAATTCATCAAGAAAAACAAAATCAATTCCTTTCACAAACATCAATACAATGCAACAGTTGTCTGCTCAACCGAGGAGATAGGAGAGTTGAAACGTAACAAAATGGGATTTGCCCGACAGGTTGAAGTTTCAGAATTTAATGAAACCCAGCTTGCTGCTATAAAATGAAAAGAAGTCAGCAAAAAAAATCTATACATAAAGTGAGAGAAAAAATGAGCCTCTAACTGCAAGAGGTTTAAGGATTCTATAAGAATGAAACTGTGTGTGTGTGATGCACCACTGTAAAAGAGGAAGACTACAACAGACTTTTATTTTAATGCTCTCTATTGAATCTTTGGATAAAGTTTCATTACACAACAAAAAAAGGACAAAGGGTCATGAAAAGGGAAGGGCAAGAATGTAACACACTACAGATCTGTTATCACATGAGACATTACATCATTAGACCCTCCCTTATGTTCTACATGACAATGTTGTGATATTAAAGTCCCAACTGTGTTGCAATGTCAAGGCTGATTTCAGAAATGAAAAGAAATACAGAGTCAAATGATCGGAATATTTTCTATATGAAACTAGTGACAGTACAAAAACATCCAGTACAAAACTATAGAGAGTCAGGACCAAAAACCTTTGAATTGGACAGTTTCTGAAATGATCAATAGATTTGCTTCCCTTCAATTGAAGAATTTCTCCAACATCTAAAGCAGTGCAATCAATTTCAGATCCAACAATTTTTGAGTTCAATGGCAAACTGAAAGTTTGATTGAAAAAATGAAACCAATAAAAGCAAATCCATTTGTTTTGCTTCAAAACAAAGATATAAGTGACTCTAGTCAAGAGATCCCCTAATACATTTTGTTCAATGTATCTTGAGACACAGAATCACTAGAATCAGGGAATAAAAAAGCACTAAGGACATTTCTTTACAGAATTCAATAGTTTTGAGTTTTTTTATTTGATAGCTTCCAGTCTTTAAGAATCCTGAACGAAGACTGGGAAACTTTCACTACAGTCGCTGTGTGAGTTGGATTTAAAGAAAAAAACAACCTTGGGACTGGGGATAAAACACTAAACACAGTTTTTGAAATAACTTTTGAGTCTCTCTCAGTGTAAGTAAAATCTGACACTAGAACATGGAGACCTCAGCTGCTATGGCTGGCCCTGAATCAGACATCAACTATTTGAAAGCACACAATCACAACATCAAAACAAATCATCTCTAAAAACATTATCATCAGAAACTGATGGTCGTTTGTTTGGTTTCATAACATTTGACACACATTTAGAACCGAAGCCAATTTTTAATTAGCAGTACATTTTCACTTGTTGAATGAAACATTCATTTGTGTGACACTAACAGTAATGCTACAGGAGGACATGCTAACAAGACAGGCTCCACACCCTAAAAACAAACCTGTTTTCCCTGTATTGTTAGTACAAGAATATGTAACAACTTCAAACATGGCCAACAAAAAAATGTTTTTTTAACAGAAATATACATTCATCATTGTTTCAGTGTCACTACAGCTTCAAGTCAGCCCACTGTTCTATAAATACTGTACACTGTTTAAGACCAACAACATGTTAAGTAGTCATTAACTTAGATCTATTTATAAATATATATATATAATACAAGAATGTAGCAGTTTTCTTTGACAATAAGTCCCATTATGTAGTCAATATAAAAAATGCACCAGATAATCCAATTGAATAGATGGTGAAACTTGAGACAATCACTGAGTTGATATATCCAGCTGCTTCAAGTCAAGCATATGTCTTTGACAAAGAAATGTTGTGTGCAGTCTAGTAACTAGTGATATTACCTGGTCCTGGACAAACTCAAGTGCTGATGCAAGCCTTAGGAAAACACTTAACAAGAACTAGTTTTGAATCCTGCTATTTCCTGAACATCCCCATTGCACAAAGTAGCAGGGGAAGAATTACTATTCTCATCTCGTTCTTCCAATGCTGCAGCTCTGGCCGCCCTGGCCTTGAGGTCAGCAAGAGACAGAAGAAGTTTACTGTTGGCCTCATCCAGTTTACGTATCCTGTGTTCCTGGACCTCTATCACTTGTTGCTTGTGCTCCACTGCACTGGCCATATCGGCTTGTTCTTTCTTGAGTTCTTCCTCAATCACCTGAAGTCTGAAATGTAAGTCAGAGAACATGTCAGTTAATCAAAACATTTTATCATTCAACTCATAATATGTGGATTGTTTTGACACAGATTACATCTAAGCCCAAACTACCCAGAGGATATTGGAGGATGGCGACAGGCAGGGTTCAAACCTCAGACATCAAGACAATAGTCCAGAGCACATACCACATGACCAGGCAGCCATCTGAGGTTGACACATTTTTTAAAATTCACCAACACTAGATGTATTGCATTTTTTGTATTTTGGGTTTTTGGCACATCAGCACAATTTAGGCCATGTGGTGCCCTCAACATATCACATATTTAGAACTTAGAGCACAAGTCATTTGTTCTAAAACCACAGCAAAGCCATAGTAATAAAAAAAAAAATGGTAAATAGAGTATTCAATGAAATCTACCCAGAATGACTCAGCTATAATCCTTTGATACAAACAATTTCTCAGAATAAATGAACAAATTATTCAATGGCTTTTGATCCCATCTAAGTAAAAGTCTGGCTGTTCTGACCTGACTATAATAGTTTTCATTTGTTCATCTTTCTCTGCCTGTTGTCGCCTCATTTTCTCCTCTGACTCCACCAGTCTACTTTGCCATTCTCCCATCAGATTGTGGGTCTCTACTTCATGCTCCAGGAGTCTCATCTCAGCTTGTTGCAGTCTTTCTTGAGCCTCCAGGAGTTGTTGGCGGAGAACATGAACCTCTTGTTCATACTGTACCATGAAATCAAAATGGAATTGAGTAATACCAAATGACTTAAACTGTACAATACTACAACTACATAACAAAAAGAACATAAATGGACAAATGTGTAGACCCATTTTTATCAGACAAGATCAGAAATTTGACTACTTTAACATAGCAGGGTGCAGCCTATTAATTTGAGTTCTAACTCTAAGCTGTAAAAGTAAGGTTCAATAAGAAAAAATTATTTGTATCTAATGAATAGAGAAACACATTTTGTAAAAAAAATTTTATAATTCTATTTGTTTATATTAAGTTATTCATCAAAGTTTTAAAAAAATACTTTCAAGAAAAATAAAAATGTATTTGTGTATGGGGGGGATGTCAAGGATACCCAAACTGCAACTAGTGGTTAATATTCTGGCCCAAACTTCAGCTTAGAATGCATAGAGAAACTAGAAGATTGTTTGACTCCCAGGTAGAAAGAAAGTTGATGATTTGAAGTCAACAAATTTGTGACATCCTCAAAACATAAGAAAATGCAACTACAACAATAAGAAATAAATATGCAATAAACTAATGTAATGTGTGTTTGCTCAGCTAATGTTTTAGAATATATCCGCTGACATTTAATTTTCTAAATGTTCTGTAAAATCTTTTTGCAATAATACAAACATATTTTTCCTTACTTCTTGTTTGGTTCTTTCTTGTTCTTGCAGTTTTCTTTGAACTGAACTGATGCCCATGTGCACAGTGGATTGAGGAGAAAGTCTGCGATTAGCTGTTGTACTGGCACTGGATGACACAGACTGGGCACTGTCCTCCCTAGACAGCGACCTGGACTGACCAGAACTGGTAGGGGAGAGATTGTTGGGGGGCTGGTTTAAGGTGGAATCTGTAGAGGCTCTTTTCAGAGATTCCCCTTGCTTGTTTAGGTACCCCAGATCCATGCTTCGTGACACCATGTATGCAGATCTAGAGCTAGAACCTGAGCTGGAAGAGTCAGTGGTGGAGTGGTACGAGGCTGATCTCTCTGTCCTGGGGCTAGCAGGATGCACGACTGAGTATTTAGAGGTCAGAAATGCAGGTGGTTGTGGCAGAGGGGTAGACTGAAGAGAACTGGTGTGTATCTGGCTGTCACTAATACTTGAGAGTCTGGAGTTAAAAGGGTTTGAGCTGGACAAATACTGACCCCTGTTGTCCAGCTTAGAGCTGGAAAAACTCATACTGTTATTGTTACCACTGCTGACAGAACTATTTGAATCACTGGGTGTCTGTGAGATTCTGTGAGATATGTTCATTCCTCCAACGGAGCTACTGGAGTCACTCCTGGCTGGAGCCTGGCTCCCCACTTTAGTCAGGCTACTCAAAGAGCTGTTGGAGTCACTGTGGGTGGGTGTGTAGCTCCAGGGCTGAGACAAGGAGGGGGCAGAGCTGATGCTGTGAGCGCTACTGGACTCATGCATGCCTCCCACCTGGTGTTGGGTGGACCTTACAAGGCTCTGTGGAGATGAGTCACTGCTGCTACTGCTGTTTTCCTGAGAGGAACTGGAGCGCTCTACCTGATGGGCCATTTGCCACCCAGTGGATGTAGCCATAGCAGATGCTGGTGGCCTGTGAGAGATCACATGAGAGTTTAAGGATTTCGGAGAGGAGAAGGCATTAGAATTCATGTTGACATTGCCATTACTCCTGTAAGACGCTGGGCTTGATATTCCAGGAGGCTGGCGATGACCTGCAGGGCTAATGAGGTCATTAGTTTTCTTACCACTATTTATACTTCTTGGTGGTACAGAAGGACTAGATGTGGTTAAATTACTTTGGGGGCTTTGAGCATCCAGGCTTGTCCCCATAAATCCAGATACACCTTTGCCAGAAATATTTCTCTGTTGCACGTGTCCAGCAGGGTTTGTGGTTAGTCCAGCCCTGTTCTGATAAGGTCTTGTTGGCTGCTTAACAGTAGGGACAGCTGAAGCAGGGTTGGAGAACTGTCTTTGATAGAGTGGGACTCTGCTGGATGAGGATGTCTCCCATTTGTCTTGCGCTTCTTTTGGCAGGGCAGGTGGATTGATGTCTCCAGCTGCAGCTGTAGAGTGGTCCTGCTGCCTATTGTGGTGGTATCGTCGTGGAAATGTACTACATCCATTCATAGTGCTGGCATTTAAGGAAGACATGACAGACAACACTTTTGTAGAAGGAGAGACAAAGTTGGTAGATGTTGAATGTACAAAGTTTGAAGTGCTAGTCAGCTGCTGTCCACTCAGACTTTCATCACTGCTGGAGCTAGACAGCTGAGAAAGTTTTTTAAGTGGTGCAATGTTGGAGCTGTAGTCTGATGTTTTCACATAGGATGGCTTGCCGTCGGTTTCTGCCTGACCATCATCGCTGCTGAGTGAGGAGTCACTAGAAACCCTCTGCACTGTCTGCGCCAGGGTCATGCCATGGTGAGTAGCCACAGCAGAAGACATTACTTTCCCTCCTGTCCGAGGCTGCTGCTGATGTCTGAAGAGTGGATTGGCAAAGGCAAGTGGTTGTGTGGGTGTCTGGAACAGAAGTAATACAAATAGATAAACCTTCATGTGAAGAGAACATTGTTTAGTTTCAAGCAACTACAAAAAAAGACAAAAACCATTTCTAAATTTAGTTAGCACATAAAGAAAACATATCAGATAAACTTGACATTATTTAGTGTGATGATTTCTGTTTATACATTGTTGGTATTTCCTTTTATATTAATTATTGTTCAAACAGAATCATCTTGCTGGAGATTATATAAATGACTTGATAACACACTGAAGTAACATCTGTGTTCTCTTCTAACTTTTTTATTAAACTTCTTTAAATTACACATATAAGTAGATTCTCAATTCAATAACAACTTGACTTAAATATCTTCATAAAATGAAACATTCTAATACAACAACTTTAACTGATATAACTTGTTACTGTACCAACTTTAAGATACAAATTCAATCTATGTAACTTCAACTACTGGACCCATAAACATTAAAACGTAAGACCATTACTATGAAAAAATCGATACAATGCAAGGACCTGTTCCTCTGCAAGGACCTGTTCCTCTGCAAGGACCGTTGAAATGCGAGGACCCCGACTAAATTTTCCTAATTTATACTTTCCTAAACCGTTCTAGCCAGAATCATAGAATCTTCTATCCTAATTATTTTCATAACTGTGACCTTCTAGAAACTGACATAAGCTATTTTTTCCCTTAACCTCTTTCTCGGAAGACTATAATTAACATGTGTTTTTTCTGGACTTATATGACCTGACCTCGGCTACTAGAAACAGATCGAACTAGGTCACAGCATCGACTCGTGACACTTAAGACTATACGAGAAAAGAGAACTAAACTTAGTGAAAATAGAGGAAAACTTTAATGCCCAGTAGCCCAACAGATTGTTGACAAATTCCAGGTCAGAATCTTATTGAACTAAAACAAAGCTGAGCATTAGCCAACAAGAAAATAATCTTTCTGGACTTACAGCAACAGGATAATGGATGACTGGAGATCTGGTCACTTCTCTGGTCAGCTCAATAACCTGCTGGTGGCTGGACATGTCAGTTGGGGAATTAGATTGATAGCCAGAGGATGTTACAGTGGACACTGGACCAATAGACACCTTAATTAAAAAAAATTAACAAGATAAAGCATGTAAAAAAAATCCGTTCTACATTAAGCTAAATTGTTGAACCCAAATAAATGTTATAAAGTCGTGTAATAATGAAGAAATAATGAACACTTTTGGTATAGCGCATGGATGGATCAAACAAGTATTAAAGAAATCACTTTAACAAAAGTAAATAAGAAATAATATTTCAAATACTACCCCAGTAAAAGTAATAATGGTAATGATAAAGACTTATGATAAATGATGCACAGACTACAGAGATCATATACCATACAACATTCCATTTATATAGTTTCATTTTTTTAAACATAAATATTTTATAGAGAAAATAGAAGTCTAATGAATAAAAAAAAGACCAACTTTATTAATCTCAAATAAATTTTTGTGTGGAAGCTCATTCTTTCAATAGCACTTAAACAGTTCTAAATAATTATAAGCATGCAAGATGATAATAAAAAAAAAAATCCAAAGTCAATAATTGACACCCATGTAGAAAACCAAGTGAAATGAAAGCCACCTCATAATGCGTCTCACACTTGCTAATGCAGGCATAAATCAACTACAAAATGTGAAGAAAAAAAAAAAAAAAAAAAAAAAAAGCTTGCTTCCTTCCAAGTTAAAAGCCATTCTTGAGTGTTCAATTTGTAAAAAGATATTAAGTTGAATGAGGGTAACAGATTGAAATTGCAATGTAGAAAACAGTCATATGTATATCTAAGTTTACTATGTACAAACTATCTACAAACTATCTACACAACCAGAAATTAAATAAAAAACCCAAAGCTTATCTATATCTACAAAGAATGTTGAACTATGCAATGATGATGTTTGAGTCAAGTGCGTGTTCCCTTCATTTACCTGGCTACCATGTGCATTCAACTCCAGTTCTGCGGAGGAGTTCTGCATGTCTTCATCCATGAATGGAATCAGATCAAACATCTCACCGCTATCGGCCGCATGGACCATCCGACTCCAAGTCTCATTCAGTCTACGCTCGCTATAGCTTTTGTGTTCCACCTCACGATTAGACTTAACCACGGTGTGTGATGTGGAGTGTTTAAAAGACGAGGCAGTTACCTCCGCTCCATCATCCGAGGGCTTGATCCTGCTGGTCAGGGCAGCTATGTCTTCGCTGGACTCCCCACACTGCTGCAGAATTTCTATCAGGATCTCCGTAGAGGAAGAAGACACCATGTTTTTGGAGCGAGGCGTGTTGGATGTCTGGGATGTATTTATGGTTGGACTGGGGATGTGGACCAAGTTGTCGTAGATATGAGACTTCCTATTGCGAGGCTCAGGAGGAGTTTTCTTCTGACCAACAGTGGGGTCATCATAAGCACTTGTCAGATTGTTGATCAACTGGTTTAGCTCCTCAAACTGTTTGCCAGAAGTCTGATAACAAAATACACAAAATACAAATAGAGTTACAAAAGGGTCAGACTAAAAAATTAAAAGTTTCTACCCACAGACATTGTGGTCAAGCTGTACGTGCACACACAATGTTATTACTCAAGGCTAGGGGTGATGTTGGAAGCTTGATCCAGGTCTGGTACTTGTTGTGTTTGTGTTGTTTTATTATAAGTTTCCAACTTTTCAGAAATGAAGATTATTACAGCCTAGTCCAAACCTCTGACAGGACAACAGAGGATGGTAGTGAAAAGGGTGCAGAGTTAGAAGTCAGGATATTGTGGCAACAATCTGAAAAACATATCACGCAAACAGACAGCCATAATAAACATCTCACACAAACAGGCAGATATAACAAATATCTCGCACAACCAGACAGTCATAACAAACATATCACACAGCCAGACAGCCATAACAAACATATCACACAGCCAGACAGCCATAACAAACATATCACACAGCCAGACAGCCATAACAAACATATCTCACAACCAGACAGCATAACAAACATCTCACACAACCAGACAGCCTAACAAACATATCACACTACCAGACAGCCATAACAAACATCACATAACCAGACAGCCTAACAAGCATATCACACTACCAGACAGCCATAACAAACATCACACAACCAGGCAGCCATAACAAACATCTCACAGAAGCTACTTTGGTGAGAAAAAAGTTTGTAACATTGATTTAGGTCAGTGTATCCGAAACTTTTTTCGTTAACGGAACACTTTGTACATTTTGAGTATTTAGCAGAACAATTTGCTTATTTTTGAAGACATTATTTCATGTAGCGGCTTACTAGTTAATTATTCCAGTAGTTCGTGGAGCACCTATTCAGGCCTCACGGAACACTTGGGTTCCCTGGAACACAAGTTTGGGAAACCCTGATTTAGGTAATAATACAAGCAATACAAAAATGAGTAGAAAGAAGAAACCTGGGAATGTTTCTCCATATATTCTGACAATAAACAATGAAGAACAGACAACTCTTTGCCAAGGTCGATGTAACCATCAAATTCAAGGAACTGGTTGCTACCTTCATCACTCTGTAACACACAAAGTAAAAACTGAACATTAGAGCAGGACTTCAGTCAAATATAAACACTTTGGATTTGAAATGTAAAAACTGAACATTAGAGCAGGACTTCAGTCAAATATAAACACTTTGAATTTAAACATTTATAAAATCAAGTACACGTTTCATAATAAAATTTAATAGTAAAATTTGGAATCCTCTGGCTCACAATAAAATTTGATATTACTTGGTTTCATAATAAAATGTAATACTATTTGGTTCAATAAATTCTTTGGTTACATAGTAAAATTTGGTATTGTTGGACAAACTAGTTCTATGGTGTTAATGTTGGTTCATAATGCATTTTTAAACTAGGAACAATAGTGAGAACATCAATTATCTAGTGAAACTGAAAAGTGTACTTATTGTTTATATTATTTACTGCAATTGAAATTAGATACAGTATTTTTTTTTATGCCATTTTCAGATTCAGAAATGTTTAAATAAAAAAATAAAAAATAAATAGTAAATTGTAAACAATAAAATTTTAATAATTTTTATTAAAAATGTAAAAAACAAAACAAAAAACTGACTGAGGAAAACAATTTACTAGATGATTTCACACAAATACAGGAAAATCAAAATTTAAATTTAAAACAGAATAGTCTAGATTAGTAATGAAAATATTTTTAACATTTTTATAGTGACTTAAATTTTGTATCTTAAAAATGTATCAGTTGTTATTAAAACAGCAAATTCTTGCTTTGAAATAATGTCATTAGCACAGCTCAAACAAAAGCTGTTATACTAATAGTGCTGCCTCATTGATGTCATTGCTTAATGCTAGATAATTCATACACACAGTAATAGCAAACATATGGTCTATTTACTGTCTGAGGCATTGTCTTGCTGGTCATTTTTAATTTGTATGAAGTGATTCATTATTTGTTTTTATTATGCAATGACAATATTCAATATTTATTTGAAATGTGTTTTGTATTTCTTAGTTCTGTTTACATTAAGCTAGTATTTAATTTATCTCAGGCTATCGTTAGTCTCTGATCTAAACATTCTTGTCCATACTATCTCATTGAATGCTCTATAGTGACTCACAGATATTTTATGTAAGAAAGTCTTCATGTTGCTGGCCTCCCTCTCCACAAAGCTGTTCATGAAGATCATAAACTCTTCCTTGCCACCAAACCTATCAATTTCATAAATACAAAACAATTAGAACTCAATCTTAGATGTCAAATACATTCACAGATATAGAACATGTAGCAAACTATGGACAGAAAACAAAAGCATGTTGGGACTCAATCAGAAACACACTATGGACATAAGAGTTCAAGAACTTACTGTGTAAAATTGGCAAGGGTCTGTATAGTTTTGGCAATCAGTGTTAGATTCCTGGAAGCTCTTTCATTGGGATACTCTGGGGCATCATAAAGAAGAGATATGAACAGTTTAGTGTTATTTGATGGGACATGGGATGTGGTCCAGGTCAGGTCCAAATACATATTTAATTTTTTTTTATCAAATTAAACACACAAAAATGATTAAAAATACATTTAAAAATTCATCAGCTGGTCTATATAAATTATGAAATCAATCAAGAAATTCATTCTATTCCAAATCAAATAATATAATATAAAATTTCACACAAATTGCCATTATTAAAGGAAATTATTATTTGATTTGGAATAGAATGAATTTCTTGCTTGATTTAAATATATATAAATTTGTTAATTGAAATGTATAAATACTTTAAAATATTTAAATCATAATAAAAAAAATCCTAACGAATATAGGAAATTAAATACATTTCGATATCAATACAATATGATGATAAAAGTATTTGTTATAAATAATTTGACAGAAACATTACAGACAGTATTAGTGACACATTAAGAGTCTTATAGGGAAAAAAATAAGATGTTCGGATGAAATGTGTCAGGAAGTTGTACTTTAGTTCACTGCTTTTAATAAAAAGAATAAAATTTAGATCCTAAGTGAAAAAATTCTAATTTGTCAGTTGTACATGTTCAAACTGTTTAAATGAGTTTGTGTTAATGTTTCTGTCTCTGCTCACCTTGAGTCAAATTAAATAGACTAGGAGACAATATGGCAGGACAAAGGAAACGTAGAAATATACATCCACTGATCAGATTGTCACTGTAGTCTTCTTTCCCTCTGGCTTTACATTTCTCACGCAGATTGGCAAACACTTGTCTCATTTCACTGCAACAAACAATAGCAGAGATTTAATGACATTCATTAAATGTACAGAAAAACAACCACAGTTTGTATCTTTTCAAAATTGGTTTCTATCACAACCACAGTTTGTATCTTTTTAAAATAGGTTTCTATCACAACCACAGTTTGTATCTTTTTAAAATTGGTTTCTATCACAACAACCACAGTTTGTATCTTTTTAAAATAGGTTTCTATCACAATAACATTTAATATCTTTTAAAATAGGTTTCGACCAAGGCCAATGAAACTGAGCTTGAGTTCTAAACCTTTTGTGAATGAAGAACATCTTTGTGTCTTGTGTTATATAGATTAATGTAAGGAATAATTATCATGCAGATTGTCCTGAACTGAAGCTAACAGGATAATTGTGTAACTTGTTGTTATATTTCTTAACACAAATCTTTAAGTACAGCAATACTCTTAGAAAATAACTTGGATTTTAATCTTTAGAATGTTTAACTTTTTATTTCTGTCTTTTTTCCTGATGTGATTCTTTTATCTTTATGTTTATTTCATGGGACCAAAATATTGTGATGAAAACAATTTTCTAAGTGTATTGGTTAATCTTTAATGACATATGAAGTAAAAAATGTATTTAGTTTTAGATTTTTCCATATTTAAGGATTACATGTAAAATTTAAAAGGTTAAATCTATTGAATTTATAAATGAATTATTTTTATGTATTACACTTTTGTAGCTAATTTAATTTCCTTTAAAATAAAATTAAATGTGTTAGATCAGAAAGTTGAGTAACTCTACCCCCCCCCCCCCCCCCACTCCCCCTGCACTTTTGCATTCATTCCAGACAATTCAAAACTAAACGCATTGAAAAATTTAATTAAGGTTACATTGTAAAGTTCTCTAAAGTTAAGATATAAGTTTTAGGATATGTATATTTATTTATGTTTTTTTTTTTTTAGTTTCAATTTAAAGAACTTAAACTAGAGCTTTGAACCAGGCCTTCTACACAGTCACAATATCCCATTAATCTAGTTGTACTTTGCCTAGTCCTACACTTACTAAGGAAAGCGTATAGCAGAATCAATGACTTTGGCCCACACCAGATTGCAGTACATGTCCAGATTTTTTTGTTGACAAGTCAAGAGAGGCTGAGATGGCACTTTTGTGGGGTCTACCTCACAGTCATCAGTGGTCTGTATCAGTTCTTTTACAAATCCACTGAGAGTGTCTTGAAGATACTGGTAAATAAAAACAACAAATTATCAATTTAATATTTCATGCATTAGGAGAAATAAACACAAATCAAAAATATTACTCAAATATAATTGTATATTCATCTTTACAACAAATATTTATATCACATCTAGTTTTTTTTTTAATATCTGAAGGGGTGGACTGGGTGTCAAAATTGGCCCTGGCATTACCATACCATCTGGACCATTGTCATACTATGTAGGTTAACATCTATTATTGATACCAGCCCCTCAAAATAAGTTTAGATAATGCAGCGAAAACTGAACGCAAGCATGCAAAAGTGGGTTTAGTCAGATAGGCCTAATTTAATGTACTATATTTCTACATCTAGACAGACTTAAGGACATCTTAGTAGGTTAAAGTGGTTGTAAAATTGCAGCCTTAACTAGTTTGAATTTAATACTTTATTACATAATTTTGAAATGGTTTGATATTACTAAAAAAGGCCTAACTTTTGAAAAGGGAGCAACATGAAAGTTCCTACAATCATTATATGATCAAAGGATAAAACAGTCCATCATCAACAAACTTTATCAACAGTTTTAAACATCAAACTTTGAAAGTGTTCTTGTGTCAAGATGCTTTTAAGCAAATTCTTGAAACATTTCAAGGTATCATTCATATTCAAAAGTTACTTGCATTAGCACTATCTAAAAAATAAACCTAGCTTATTATTACAAAACCTGCCCATCAATAAATTGTACATTTTTAAAACTGAACAACACAACTTGATCGATTAAAATTTTAGTCCTGAAATGACTATGGATCATCTCAAAGAAATAAGATGAAAGCCTGAACATTAGCTATGGTGGTAACAATTTTGCCCACACAGCAGTTCCCCCTCTCCACACAGCTGATCAGAAGTCATACTGGCCCACCAGGCGTTTGCCCATATAGCCTGTCTGCCCCTGATGACCCACCCTAAAAAAAAACAAAATAATTTAATTATTTAGTAAATTCTTCTTCTTTGTGAAGAGCTGTACAGCCTACGATAAAATTTGAATGTTTCAATGTAGCAAAATAAAAAAGTGTCAAGTGTGAAGTGAACTACTGACTTTTTCTCCAACAAGTTTCATGTAGGCTTCCATTGCTTTGGTTGCAATGCTGTTTCCTCTGAAGGTCAAGTGCTCATCATCTAGACATAGACACAGTCTCAATGAGTTCTTCACAATCCATACAAAGTTAGACATTTTAGGAAACAGAACTTTAGAAGGAATCATTAAAGAAAATGAACCACAAAAATATTTAAAAAGCTCATGCTCATCAAGTGCTATTCTCAATGTTTATGAATTAAGTGGTAAAAAGTTCTGATCAGCATTAACGTAAAGTGTACAGAGTCAGCAAAGCAATGTGATCAAATATAAATGTATTTCCTAACTAGGAGGAGAAAGCCTCTCCTTTGAGCAGATCCTCTTCTAAGAGAACTGCCCTGTACTCACCCAGTCGGGAGATTTCCTCCATGACAATATCCGACAGGAACTCACAGGCTTTACTTTGTTTCTGTAAGATGTGCACCAGGCTAGTGGCAAAGTCTTCCTTCTCTCTGACACTCAGCAGTGGCTCAAACATCTGGCACAATTTCTTGTAGTCTGTGCTTAGGTACTAGACACACACACACAAACAAAGAAGTTAAATAATCTGTGCTTAGGTATTACATAAACACACAAACAAAGTGTGCAGTCAATAACTATGCCACTACAGTGTTCATTATCCCAAAGTAAAATGGTTAGGGTTAGGGTTGTGATCTTCATAGAACAAAATCTGAAATAAGCCTAAAATGTCCTAAGATAAATGTAACTAAAATTCTTGACACCTTCATCAGGCAAGGTCTTTTAAAAATATTTATATTCAGGGATTTCTCAAAGATAAGTTTTATACATTGACCTATTTCAAAAAAATGTTTTAAAAACATGCTAATCAAAATCTACAGACCTTAATGAAAGACTGGTATGCATCAAGAGGTAATATGTCAACAGTTTGTTTCCTGGCTTTGATTCTAATAATGGGGAGCTCACTCTTGGTTTCTTTACCAGCTTTACCCACAGTTCCAGAGCTACAGGTGATCCTGTAAAAGTGACATACCACTGATATAAGAACATTTCACACAGGCATCTAGATTCTACATCCAAGTCTACACATTTTTTTACACAGACATCTAGATTCTATATCCAAGTCTACACATTATTTCACACAGGCATCTAGATTCTATATCCAAGTCTGCACATTTTTTTACACAGACATCTAGATTCTATATCCAAGTCTACACATTATTTCACACAGGCATCTAGATTCTATAACAAAGTCTACACAGTAAAACCAAGATATGCTTCAGCAAACATAAATTTAACAAAAGTATAAGAATTCTGCTTACCACTTCTCGATAACTTGTCTGTTGTTGATTTCAGACAGACACAGATTGATGTAACCTTATTAAACATTACACAATCGTTAAGCCATTTGTTTAAACATGTCAATGTATAAAATTTCAGCCTCTTTGACAAAGCCTAGAGCCATTACTTTAAATTTGTATTGCCTAAACACAAGCAGAGCTAGGGCAATTTTTATTTATTAGCCAAAAAGAGGATTAACTTTGAAAATCTAGAACATTCTTGTGATTGGGGTCTAAATAGTATCAAGGTTCTGGTTTGTCTTTAATTCCTATATATATTTAGTACATTCAGATATATATAAAAGTTTTATGTCTTTGTTGCTTTTAGTTAGTGACATTTGTGTTTATATTTGTATTGAGACCTCAACATTTATTTCTAATTCTCTACTTTGCTCTATCTTCCAATCAATGTCAAGCTATACTTGTATTATCTAGCCAATTAATTAATCAAATGGACAACAAGACTCAAATAAAAAAATCCTGCAAAGCATCAAGGTAATCTTACTCAATGTTAAATACAATCAAATGCTGACATGATTAATGTAAACAGTGTTCAGATTGATAATTTTTGTTAATTAAACAATTGTGTTCAAGTCTTAAAGATATAAACTAAATATTCTGAGATACAAGAAATCTGATATGATCTTCCTATTAGCATTACTTTCCCAGACACATGATGGAAGAAAGTCAGACTAGAAGAACAAACAACTAACCAACAAGTGTGGTTTTGTCTTTCTTTTTCTTCTTGTCAGCATCTCTGTACAGGTTGATGGTGATAGTTTCTACAGCTGGTAGGTTCCTGTCAGATCAAGAAATCAGTGTGTGAGTGCATATAAAGGAGTTAAAATAAATGAAATATAGAGCCAAACCACTGACAGTTGAGTGACAACAATCTGAGACTTACTTGAACTCAAAGTGTTCCCCCCAGAACAACATCTCAGTCATAGTTTTGATAGAAGTCACAGCGTACAGTTCCCGGTCCAGTAGAATTTCACAGAAATATCTGAGAAACAAGAGAGAGAAATGTTTTTTAGAATCCACCAACAGGGGAAATCATTAGCTGCAATCTACAGGATCACTTTGACATACTAGAGGACATTCATTTCAGTACTTTAAACATTTTGTAATCACATATAAAAACCACTTTGAGCATATATTGAAGAAGTTCTTGGACTTCTAACATCAGTTCACAAAAACTGTTCTTTCCACAGATTCCAGTTATGTTGAGCTGTTGCAGTATGTGTTGTTTTGCCAAACTGTGATACAATTACTTGTGGTATGTACTGGACAAATGACTGGAAGTGAAAGTACAAACAAAACAAAACAAAACAAAAACAAACTAATAACGTTTTGTGTATTTATGTTTTCTTTGCTGTGTTGTTTTTTTTTAACCTTCATTTGTATTATGTTCAAGTTCTGTTCAAATATCTATGAAGTCCTTGGAAGAGTGTGAACTAATGTCTTTAAGATGAGTTTTACATTCTCACTATTCATGAAGCTTTGCAAAGATCATTTGTAATCACTATTTAACAAACTAGATTGACAGACCCAGTAACACAAGGAAAGAAGCACATTTCTTATTCCTTAGTTGACCTTTAATTTCCCAAGTGTCATTAGAACAGGCAATGCCTAAGAAAGCTAAGGAAGCCAATGATGTGGGTTGGTAGGAACAATCAGGTTCACACATACATGTACAGGACATAATACTATTCTTTAGTTCAAGAACCTTGAATAAGTTATAGATAACCATAGTAGAAGTTTGATGAACTTCTTAGCCTGGATGTAGGAGGGAATAGAAGTCTTGCCACTACCCTGATGTAGTCTACATCCTTGATTAGTCCACCAGCCAGTGTTCAAGTGCACAAAGGATGTCAAGGTCTATATTTAGAAGCAATGGTAGACATTCCCCACTAGAAAACTCCTAGTTTGATCAACAATCCTTGTAGTCCAGGTTCTCTAAGTCTACATTCACATCTCGTGCAACCCCGTGACCTGACATTTACATACACAAGTCTGGGCCCTCACACTTAGCTTCTTGACACACTTAGGGAGTGCAAGTGTTTGCTTTAGGTTCCTTTACTCCAGACATACCGTGGGAACCTTAAGACACCGTTTCATCTCCCCCGCCCCTATTTTATTCAACTACAGTGAATACATTCTGACAAGTCCAGAACTAGGTCATACATTCAATGCCAAATTCCATTTCACTGTTGGGGGCGTTTTGAGCTCATGCTGTGTGACACCGAGGTAACAATGCTACCTTCAACAATAATGGGCTACAGCACCCCAGTCATTTACTTTATAAAGGAAAATAAATATAACTATACATTTTTCTATCAGGCAATAATTGATAATTTATGATGAAAAAAAAAAGTATGCGTTTAATAGAACTTGCATGGTGGCCAAGCTTCTATCAGAATCAACATATCACAGAGGTCACGCTTCTATTACAACGTATCACATAGGTCCCGCTTCTATTACCACGTATCACAGAGGCCAAGCTTCTATCACAACGTATCACAGAGGCCACGCTTCTATCTAAAACGTATCACAGAGGCCACGCTTCTATCACAACATATCACAGAGGCCACGCTTCTATCTAAAACGTATCACAGAGGCCACGCTTCTATCTAAAACGTATCACAGAGGCCACGCTTCTAAACGAGAACGGCTCATTTTCTAAACACACAGACACAAGCAAGTCACATACATATTATATTATTTCTTCAGATCAAAAGAAAATAGAAAAGAAAAAACCCATTCACATAAAAATTAAGTAGCCCCATAAATAAAGATATATCTTTATAAAAAAAAATATTAAAAGTGCGTAAGGTGAAAATTTTATGTTAATGTAGCCTTCCAGATGAGAGATACACAGCAGCCACAATCAATACATAGTAACTTTCATTCTAATTCATTCCAGAACCAATCAACAAGTTACCCAAAAAAGGTTACTAAGACAGTTTGGGTGCTAACACAAACTTTAATGTGAATATAAACCATTAACAACCCTATCTCCGTCAATGCATAAAAAAAGAGTCGAGGCGTGTCAAAAGTGTTGCCGATACTGCTGTATTGTTAGTTGAAACCAACTACGTAATACCACAAGGGGCTGAGATTTATTCAGGTTACTATTTTTATTGTGTTAATATCCCTATGTATTCAATGAACTGCTAGTTATGAAGATCTAGTTCAATGTGAACCTGTTTTGTAAAGGGCCAATCTCTCATTCAAAGCCTCAACAAATAAACTTTTCCCTTTAGTTCAATTATGGCCATTGTGCATTGCTCCTCACATGTAGAATAGGAAACACTGGTTTTAAATTAGATTCAATATGCATACTAAATAGCACTGAACCATTATCTTCAAAAAAAAAAAAACTAATAAAATACTCAGAAAGTCACAAAGATAAAGGCACATTCCTCGTTTCATAAGCTAAGAAAAATGTGTACTAATACTCCTTCGTTCTTAATGCTATTATAGCATGGAATGGGCTGCTAAAAAAAGAAAAAAAAAGGTGACGTTTAATATTTGTGTCGATGTAGTTAGAAACATGTCCACTTTTGGATGGTTCATGTGTCTCGTTTTAGTTGACCAGTCAATGTCCCCTTTAAGTTCACCAATTTGTCCTTATAGTTTAGCAGTCAATCTCCCCTTTAAGTTCACCAATTGGTCCTTCTAGTTGACCAGTAAATGCCTCCTTTAGTTCACATATTGGTCCTTCTAGTTGAGCAGTCAATGCCTCCTTTACTTCACCAAATGGTCCTTCTAGTTGAGCAGTCAATGCCTCCTTTAGTTCACCAATTGGTCCTTCTAGTTGAGCAGTCAATGTCCCCTTTAAGTTCACCAATTGGTCCTAGTTTAGCAGTCAATGTCCCCTTTAATTTCATCAATTGGTCCTTCTACTTGACCAGTAAATGCCTCCTTTAGTTCACCAATTGGTCCTTCTAGTTTAGCAGTCAATGTCCCTTTAAGTTCACCAATTTGTCCTTCTAGTTTAGCAGTCAATGTCCCTTTTAAGTTCACCAATTTGTCCTTCTAGTTTAGCAGTCAATGTCTCCTTTAATTTCATCAATTGGTCCTTCTAGTTGAGCAGTCAATGTCCCCTTTAAGTTCACCAATTGGTCCTTCTAGTTTAGCAGTCAATGTCCCATTAAGTTCACCAATTGGTCCTTCTAGTTTAGCAGTCAATCTCCCCTTTAAGTTCACCAATTTGTCCTTCTAGTTTAGCAGTCAATGTCCCATTTAAGTTCATCAATTGGTCCTTCTAGTTGACCAGTAAATGCCTCCTTTAGTTCACCAATTGGTCCTTCTAGTTTATCAGTCAATGTCCCTTTAAGTTCACCAATTTGTCCTTCTAGTTTAGCAGTCAATGTCTCCTTTAATTTCATCAATTGGTCCTTCTACTTGACCAGTCAATGCCTCCTTTAGTTCACCAATTGGTCCTTCTAGTTTAGCAGTCAATGTCCCTTTAGTTCACCAATTGTTCCTTCTAGTTTAGCAGTCAATGTCCCTTTAAGTTCACCAATTTGTCCTTCTAGTTTAGCAGTCAATGTCTCCTTTAATTTCATCAATTGGTCCCTCTACTTGACCAGTAAATGCCTCCTTTAGTTCACCAATTGGTCCTTCTAGTTGAGCAGTCAATGTTCCCTTTAAGTTCACCAATTGGTCCTTCTAGTTTAGCAGTCAATGTCCCTTTAAGTTCACCAATTGGTCCTTCTAGTTTAGCAGTCAATCTCCCCTTTAAGTTCACCAATTTGTCCTTCTAGTTTAGCAGTCAATGTCCCATTTAAGTTCATCAATTGGTCCTTCTAGTTGACCAGTAAATGCCTCCTTTAGTTCACCAATTGGTCCTTCTAGTTGAGCAGTCAATGTCCCCTTTAAGTTCACCAATTGGTCCTTCTAGTTGAGCAGTCAATGTCCCCTTTAAGTTCACCAATTGGTCCTTCTAGTTGAGCAGTCAATGTCCCCTTTAAGTTCACCAATTGGTCCTTCTAGTTTAGCAGTCAATGTCCCTTTAAGTTCACCAATTTGTCCTTCTAGTTTAGCAGTCAATGCCTCCTTTAGTTCACCAGTCAACAATCAAGACGAACTACAAGAAGTTACTAACAAAAATGTGGCGAAATTTCCAAACTATATACTATGTTCTTCTTTCCAGATGGGATTGAATATATTCATAGATCGTATGATATAAAATAGGTATAGCAAGCTATCCATTTCAGACCTTATAATCTATAGGACAGATGATATAAAGGTAAACTGTTTGTATGGCCGATGGTTAACGAGGGTGTAATGTGACCAGCACAATGACCAGCCGCCATTTTTTCACTAACGTAAGTCAGGTATTCAGAGTTGGTTACCACCACGCCCCCTACATCACTAGACATTTTGAGTCTAACCCACAAGCCATGAAAACATTGTATGACATTGTGTCTGTAATGATTCTTTGACCACCTAAACCTTAACACACAACTAAACCAGAAAGAAATCCCAAGTTTAGTTTTTTCCCAACTTTTTTAACAATGTCTACTTAAATCATCTGACGAAATGTGGACTTTTCTGACACCATTGTAACAATCTGTAGAGAGAATCAACTAGTTCTACCCAGCCAGCCAAACCTTGTCTCACAGAAAGAAACTCGAGACCTTCGTGTAGCTCAGAACTGCGTTTATTTAACAAGGATTTTTAGAAAAAAAATCTTTTTAGAAAGTATTTATAGAAACACTTTATGATTTCCACTGTAGGCCGTGGGTTTAGAAAGAATATGAGCTAATTATGCTGGGCTGTCGGCCAAGGCAATCAGACGGGTACATCCCAAAAGGATAAATCTTCCTCCCCAAAAAAACGATGGTCGATAACTCTAGTCAGCAGAAAACTGATCATTATCTCCCCTTTCAATCCCAATCTTCAGAAAGAAGAGCCTACATAACTATGGCGACGTAATTTATAACTATCTGCAGCTCAAATCTCCAGTTAAAAAAAAACAACTTATATTCACTTTGGAGAAATTGAAAAGTAAGGATTTCGTTGAATCCTGCATGGAGCAGTGCTAGAACTTGACATTTGAAGTTGTGGTGACACTAGGTTTTAAAAAGAAAAAGATAATGGGAGGAAAACTCAGCACATCATTGGAATCCTCATCACCAACAACGGCATATTTTGTCTTAAAAAAAGGGACAAATCTGGACAAAGAGAAGATATCAATGGCATGGACTGTCTCTAGTATGACTTTAGAAAACGTTGTAGAGTAAGCAATACCAGTTGACTGAATTGATCTGGCGATTTGAACCACATATACAATTGTTTCTCTACATAGACAGTCATTAAGACCCTACATATTTAGCCAATTTGGAGGCAGTCATGCCTTTACTATAGTCCTCACCTTTTCTTAGGCGCCACATTCTTAGCCTCTAGTATCCACAGTTTGAGTGAGCTGTCTGTTCGTCTTAGATGTTCTTCGTGGGGACGATGAGCTCTTCTTAAACTTGATCAAACAAAACAATAGACACATTAAGACATGGCTACTAGAACATGCTAATAATAATAATAAAAAAACAGTCTGTTGTGAATACTAAAGGACAGGTGTCATAGTTAGACTAGTGAACTCTGTGGCATTTTACATCTCGAGAGACGATCTTTTCCCTTTGCAACTTCTTCTGTGACTGAAGAGACCAATCCTTGATACACAGCTTCGGTCGCAGGTTGGGCATATGCAATCACCAGGCGCCGTTGCATTTTCACCCTTCTTTCTGCTTCTGTTGTGTATGGCATCTGCAATCCGAGACCCTTCCTTTATGCTCTCTCTCCATGTGGATCTATCCAGTGCTACTTTTTCACAGCTGCTAGCGTCGATTTTGAAGAGTTTCATGTCGCGTTTGCATACATCCGTGGGCGACCAGCGGCTCTCCTGCCTTCTATTAGATCGCCATACAGAATGTCTTGTGGAAGTCGACCTTCTGGCATTCTACGAATGTGGTCAAGCCAGCCAAGGCGTCTGCTGCTGATAACAGAGCGGATGTCCAGGCACCCTGCTCTTCGTAGCACTTCCTAATTGGTTATTTTATCTTGCCACCTTATTTTAAAGATAAGACTAGTGAACTAGGCAATTGCAATACTATCCAACACAGATCATTTCAACGTGTATGGACGGCATTATGTCTTGATAGTGATATAACAAACAAAAGGCTCGAGTAACTGGTCAATTATCATTTTTCTAGGTGGGTAATCCAGGTGGGTATTCTAGAAAGTTAATCCTTATCATCCATTTCAGTGAGAGCTTGAGCGGTTCCAATCCTCTCTTGCAAAAAAAAAAAAAAAACCCTTGTCAGAAACCCTGGTCGTGTGTGTAACGCAAATATGTCACCATACAAGTCGAGAATGTGTTGGTTTCCCAGACCTGTAGAGCCCGAATCCAGCAAGTCTGGGGCAATCTAAAGGAACATGAGACACTGTCTTCCTATAGGAACATGAGACACTGTCTCCTTTTCCTCCCTGCAGCAGGGGAGCGTGAAACAAAGTTTGGCCTGAGCCGTGCGATCCATGAACTAATCAGGGGTAATACGATTGGGTATTCTTGATGACTAGTTGGTCATTTTAGATGAGTATTCCAGTTGATTATTTAATACCGGTATAGGTATCTTAGATGGGTACTTTAGATAAGTAATACCACCATCATCAAACTACATGTGAGTTAGAGTGTGAAATGAGAAAATTCTCTCTTGCAAAAGCTGTGTGCAGAAATCCTGCTCTTGTAGCTTCTCAGACTTGTCAAGACATAGATCAGCAAGTTTTGATGCTGGGGCACTTAGCAAGTTCTGGGGCGGGGGTACAGTGATTCAAAATTTGACTTCAATAAAGACCAATGGGTAAAAGAGTCGGGTATTCTAGATGACATAATGAGATGGTTTTATAGATGGGGGCATTTCAGTTAGGTAATCTATATTGGCCTAGTCGTGCCCTCTAACCACCGTTTCCACCCGAGAAAACAAAACAACTTCCGTTGAGGTGCCGAAGGACCAAGTCCATTTCACTGGCGGGGATGGAAGGAAGCCTCAACAAACATGTCACTATCCATACACCGTTCCTCAAGGGGACGTTTTAATGTAAGACAACTGACAGCGTCACGGGATACAAACCATCGATAACAGGGATGTAAAAAAAAAAGCTGGAATCTTTCCCAGACAAAACATTTTGATCAGACAGGCAGATGGAGGTAAGATTCCGTGTGCCTAAAGTTGCAAGAGTCGCAACTATTGGGTCAATTACAAAGATGGGTATTCCACGTGGGCAACTATTCCATATGGGCATTCCACGTGGGCGAGTATTCCATATGGGCATTCCACGTGGGCGAGTATTCCATATGGGCATTCCACATAGGCGAGAATTCCATATGGGCATTCCACGTGGGCGAGTATTTCATATGGGTATTCCAGGTAAGTTTAGGTAGTCCCCCCCCCCAAAAAAAAGGGTCATCTCTTACCTGGACAGCCATCTGTCTCTCTCCTCTGCGGTGGTGCAAGAGATGTACTTGCTGCCCTGTGAAGTAGCCACCTTGAAGCACTGACCTTGACCCAGCACGCTGCTGTGGAGCGGCTTGACCTCCACATCGGGGTCCCTCAGGTCGAAGGAGTGCATGCTGGGAGGTGTGGCTAGCAGGGACTCGTGTGACCTTGAGCTCCGGAGCTTAGCATTGATGAGAGACCTGGAGATAGAACAAGAGACGAAATCATGAGTAGAATGTCAAGGGCGATCCATCAATATTAATCACATCAAGTGGAAAAGTGTAAAGATAATCGGCCCCAGGGCGGCGAAATGTGAGAAATTTCCAAATCTAAAGCGTTATATGATGTACCTGCTTCGCTCAACGCTCGTTTTGTCCAGGGTTCTGCTCAGTCTGGTCACGCCAGCTTATATTCTGGTAATATAGTGTCATTAGCTATCTAAGACAGAAGTGCAGAAATAAAAGGAAATGTCTGATTTGAGAGAGAGAGAGAGAGAGAGAGAGAGTATCCTAATATAGTTTTTTCTTATCCTGTCAATTATCTATAAAATTACATTCTACTAAAAGAACATTAGCATACAAACTGAATACGACCTGTGAAAATTGTGATAACCATTTCTATAACGAACATGTCCACAAGCGACAATAGTTGGTCGTTTGCGTAACATCCTCACATTGTCAACTGGAAAGTTGTTCAGAGATAACCTGCTACCGACCGGCTACCGTGTTACATGTACACATCCGTATGTAGAAGAACAAGTTGTCAGAGATTTCCCACGGTAGCAGTTCAGTACGTAAACATTCTAAAGATTTGTTCATTCAGTAATTGCATGCAACGGGTTATATTTCTTTAACACCACAGAAAACCTGTATAGATTTCTATATTTAGACTCCATATGCTGACATTCTATTCAGATCCCAATAGAAGAAGATAATTTTTATGAAGCACATGAAAATGTTTTAGTCTATAATTCAATTTCATCAGTAAATGGATTGTTGGTGTACATGTTGGGTGTAAAAGAAACATTAATTATTATATTGGGACCATAAGGAAAGACAAGCAATAATAATGTTTTTTTTAATGGGTGTGGGGTAGGGGTAAGATACACAGCTAGAAATAGACATTGAAGGGGGGGGGGGGGCATCCTTTCCCTACTCTTTTGTAATCTTACAAGTGAGACTTTCATGTGAGTAAAAAAAACGACAAAACCTCATCTCACTTTCCCCTTCAAGTAAATAAGTTGCGCAGATAATGACTTGAAATACTACAGTTGTTACACAACACGCTACCAGGACTGACACTCCACTAGAGACAACATCGCAATGCCTTAATCCAGTTTTATAGTAACATTCGATTTATAGATGTAAACATGTGACGAAAGCGTAAAACTATATGGTATGAGTCTCCGCAGAAAAAGCGGTGTACTAGAACTTCTACCATTCCACTTGTTCGTGGTGTGAGTGTGTGTGTGTGGACAGGGGGGGGGGGTGGAGAAAATGAAAAACATAACGATGGAGGAGAGGGAGAGAAAAATAAAAAAGAGAGAGAGAGGTGAGAGAGGAACAGAGTAGGAGGAGGAGGGAGAAAGAGAAGAGACATGAATGGAGAGATGACTGATGGTGTGAACACATAGTGTCTACATTCGAATGTTTGAAACAATGACGTCATAGAAAAAGAAAAAAAAAGTTTTTAAAAAATCTAAATAAAGAACAAAGAGACTGGAATACAAATTGCTATGAAGAAGAAAACCTGTCAACCTATTAGAAAATGTTGATCTAAACATGTGCTGTCAAAACATCATACAACTTCCTAGATTGTCATGTTCTACACCTACAGAGATCAAAGCTTTTAAGTTTTTCTTTCACCGCTTGGATACAGCGTCCAGGACTAGCAATGAAAGAGGGCTCACAGAGCATGTCTCTATATCAGTAGTAACACTATTTCTTTTTTTTTTCCATATATGTGTAGATCTCCCTACATTAGAAAGCAATGAGTACAGTTGAATCAGATAAGAACTATACAAACTAGGACAGACTATTACCGCAGACATTACGAGGAGTTTTTGCACATAAACACAACTAAATTTAAACTGCTAAATCCTAACAATAAAAGAACTCTCTGTGTGAGAATCAACGATAGAACTATGAAGAAAGCCAGACCCTAACCCAGCGGTTCTCAACCTTTTAAGCTCGGCGACCCCTTATTACAACCACCCACTCTGCAACGACCCCCCCCCGCACACACGCACAGGAATAGAAGAATAGACAAAAACAATCCATTTTTTCGATGGTCTTTGGCGACCACGGCAATCGTCAATCGACCCCCAAGGTGATCGCGACCAACAGGTTGAGAACCCCTGCCCTAACCGATATACCGTAGCACAGTGTTTCCAAACTGTGTTCTGCGGGACACTAGGGTTCCGTGAGGCCTGACCAGGTGATCCACAAACAATTGGAGTATTTCATTTGTAAGCCTACGCGTGAATTAATTCCACAGTAAATGCAGAGCAGAAAAATCCATTCTATTAGCGCTTCTCGTGAACGGAAAATTCTCTAACAACATGACTATGAACTGCTCTCGATTTGGCTATATCGAAACAAAGTTTTGTCTGATGAGTTTCACAATGTTGTACAATAAAGTCAGGTTGTTTTTACATCGTCTCCTACAATCTCATTGTGCGAAGCATCATTTCTTCTTATGTTACCACAAGACAGGGTATTGTAACAAGCTCGATACATCAGATATTGGATCTCATCTCGGCTTTATGCTCTTCAAAGACTCAATACCATCAAAGTGATCAAACCTTAATTTATCTAATGCTTATATTTGTATTTTATTGTATTTTTATACTAAAAATGATAAAATTTAGAAGATTATTATTATTAATAATTTAAACAACTAGGAAAAATTCTAAACTAGAAAATAATCAAAATGTTCCGTTCCATGTGCGAAATGTTCCGTTAAAAAGTTTCGGAAACAATTGCTTTAGCCCAACCTTACTTGTCATATTTACATTTGATGAACGTACAGAGCGCGAGCTAGGCCTACACTTAAACAGTCAACACAATCATTACACCAACCTAACAACAATGTCTAAGAAAAAAAAAAACCGTGATATCAAGTATTCGTTTCAATCGTGTGTACTCTATGAGTAGCTTTAGTACCCAGATATTTGTATTGTAGCAAAGACATTGTTGGACAGACGCCTTCATAAGATTGTGTTGGCAATGTAGCCTCTCCACCAGCTATAACCAGTTTAGTTTGTCTCATAAGTCCGTGCACCATATTTCACTTGTCGGTACTGTATGGGAAACAAGACCTAAACCTTTTCATACTTAGTGGTCATATATGTGGGCCAACACCGTAGACACCTTAAATGGGAGGGGGGGGGGGGGAAGCACACTAGCGTTTCGTCCCTGACGCAAACAGCAAATGGGAAGAAGATGGATGTTAGTCCACTTAAAGTGACCTGGAATGACCCAAGGCAACTAGAAATACCTAAGAGAAGAAGGCAAAAATGGCCTTATAACTGTTTGGCACACACCGTACCAATAATGCCCTTCAGACAACATAGAGTGTCCATGTACAAGGATGTTCTATGGCCAGCACAATGACATAACACCTGTACTTTCTCTGCTCAATTCAGAGTCAGGCGGACATACACACAAGCTCAAGTCACGTGCGAGAAATGTCAGGTATTACCAGATGCCGTAACTAAGAACTATAAGTTAGCATGACCGACTTTCTATTATTGTTATCTTTATATTGTTAATGTTGTTAATATACAATAGCCCTGTTTCACATTCAAGACATGCACACGTTAAAAACCAACAACAACTACATTGTGTAGAGGTCTTACAGTATTCTAGTTCAAGTAGTTGGGAGGATACAAATACTTTCTCAAGAAAACTATCCCCCCACAGCCCCACAAAAAAAAGCCCTGACCCATTCCCAGCAGAAATCAATTCCAGAGTGTACAATGTTGTCCACTGTTACTTGAGACTTAAACTTCCAGACAGTGATTGAGTGACCAGATCGATAGAAGCGTCATAACCCTAGGATCACCCCTAGGGCCTGGCCACCCCGCGGAAATACGTTCATGGCCTTAACAGTTTTGCAGGCTTTCGGGATCAGAGCGAACCACTAAAACTAATCTAGTGACCGCCACGGACGTCACGATTCACTTGCTCATGGTTACTTGTGTGTGTTTGTGTGTGCGTGTTTGAGCAGATGTCGAGAGCAGGCCAACAAATTGAACACAAGCAAAGCTAATCAATACGTGAGTGGTAAGAGCTATCAACAGCCAAACACAAGGTTTTGTTTCCAACCCTAGAACTCCGTGTAGCGGTACCTACTAAGTCTTGCAAGCCGCTAGAACAGATACTCAAGAAACAATGAGAATACACGAGCACAGTTTAAGGGTTAAAGTAGATGGGGAGAGGGCCATTCTATTTATCACCAACATTTCCAGACATAATATAGAATAAATATTGTATAATATTATTATGTAAATCTAAAGTATTTACATTAGTAACTAAATATGTACACATATTGCGTAATTATCAATTTCAAATACACATCCGTCACCTTGGGGGGGGGGGGGGGGGGTTTGTGATGGCAGTGAAACAGTGAGAGCAGAATCATCTCTACCTCCCCTCCCCTCCCCTGACATGTCTTTATTACATAATGGCTCTTAAACCGGAGTCATTTTCTCCACACATTCTCATGATCGTCATTTTCCCCCCATATGTTTCAGCTTTTTTATTGTATCATGAAAATGCAGTTAGAAATTGTTCTAGTTGCTATTTATGATCGCGTCACCGAGAGCCCATAGCCTAAGGATAAAATATACGTCAAAATTGTTTAATTATGTTCAAAATTAAGGTCGCTATTAAAGAGTGCCTGATTTTCCGGTGCCTAATTTTCCGCCTTGTCAAAAAGTGCCTAATTATCCGGTGCCTAAATTTCTGGGTGCTAAATAGTCGGTGCCTAAATTTCCTAAATTCGGTACAATAATACTCAGCGGTACACCAGACTAACGCACATGTATTCCATGCAACGCTCAGTTATAAACAATTCAAGCGGTTAACAGCTTTACCAGACAAACGATGCTACCTATTTCAACAGTTCTGTAAACTTACTCGATGAATCCTTCAACTTCTATTACCAATGCTTTTTTTTTCATCTAAGCTGCTAACGAGATCAAAATGTAAGCCAAAAAAAAAACAAAAAAACTATCGAGACCTACTTCTGACACTAGGTCAAAATTCTTACTAATAGAAAGGGTAGATCTAGCCGATTAAACTTGACCTCACCTTTTCTCACAAGTATTAACTTCAGAATTGAGCGCTACAATCACCCACTAAACTCCAGATCCAGCGCTAGTGCACGCGTTAAACAATTCAAACCTAAAACTCCAGGTCACGGCAGCTGAGTTCAAATATTGAAACTATTTTTGGAGCGAGCACTCCCTGCACGTGCCGCGAGTAACTTTAGCCTAACTGATCACGAGGAGGGGGGAGTTAGAGATAACAATAAGTGATTCCTCCAAGCTCGCATGATAAGTCGTCCGAAAACTTATCCAATAGATGTGTGATAAGTGAGGTACTCCTGGTCTTGCAAGAGATACACAAGTGCTATATACTAGGCCGTGAAAGTTTAGAAAACTATTGCGAACACTAAGTTGAGTGAAACCTTAGCCAAATGTGTGACACGCAGAAAGTACACTGTGTAGAATAAAATCAACTCATTCCAAATTCTGTCTTAGTTTGAATAGGCTTGATTCTAAACATGATGATAAAACAGTAACAGCGTGTTGAGGAGAACAGTAAAGGGGAGATGCTGACTAGTACCACACATGCAGTACACCCACAACAGACTTACCAAAATACTCAACTTACAAAATCACTGTCAAGTCTTTTTAAGGTCATCATTTCATACTTTGCTATTTCTTAGCTCAGAAAAAAACCCAACAAAAAGTAGAATTGGTAACTAAGATGTGAAGTACTTTGTGAAATCAGGCAATGTGTGGAGACTATAAAGAGAACAAGCCACGATTTTCGTTGCATTTAATACACTTTACGCATCGTACAAAATAATCCATGAAAGTATACATTACATAATAGAATACACAGCACTGTATGATAGTGTGCACAGCACTGAAAGACCATGTATCGCGTAACATTAAAGACAAAAAAACAAAAAGACCCTCGACAGTCAACAGTTTTTGATTGCGTCAGTTGAGGTCACAGCTGATTGCGCAGCCACTTTTCCTTAACCCTGGAAAAGGTACTATTTTACAGATGATTATTAGACTATTGACGAATCTATGTGTTCGCATCAATGTACCTAGGTGACTGTGGACTAGAAACATGACATGTGTAGAGCATTGGTGTGAAAGTTAAAAAAAAAAAAACATGAAGAGGGGAGGGGACAAGGGACGTGTTCTCACTGCAGTTCATATGATCTATTTTTAGCTACGTGTGTAAGACAGTGAGCAAAGAATGTCAATTACTGATGAGGCCAACACACGAGATTATCGTAGTTTATAAAGTTCCACTCAGAAAGCAAGAACAATTATCTATTTGAAGACAGCTTAAAATTGGCAACTTCAGAAGTTAGTCCCAAGTTGTATGCACGTACGCTACGGAACTCATCAAACAAAAGCTCGGGCCTAGTCAGTGACAACCGGAGCTGGGTCTGACAGAACTTTATGTCTTTGTCATGTCTGTCTTTCTGCTGGCAATAATGTTCAGAGTAGACATCTCGTCATTGTGTTGATTGTATTCGGAGTCAAAGTCTGTGAATAAAGTGAGTAGATGTTGCAGTACATAGGTGCATGAATAGTAGATATAAAATCGCTCAGCTATCCATCAGTCTGTTTGAAGAAAGCGAGAGAAAAAACACAACCAGTTTCTTTGTCAGAGGTCTATTGCAGTGGTTCTCAAACATTTTTGTCCCAATCACCCCCTACCTAAATGCAAAGTATATCAATTGCAAATGCTAACAAAAACATTTCGTTGAAGGAGTATTTACACAAATGAATGACTCGGGCGAGTAATGTATTGTAAATTGCATGAGGAGTTCTATGTCCAGTTCAATGTTTGCAACCGCCAATCTCAACGAGCACACATTTCTAGTCGGATTTGTGATGAGGCTCATGACGGCAATGAATCCACATTGTACCAAATAAGAAGACAGGGAAAGTCAATGCAGGATGTAAAAATAGAATCTTGATTTGTAACCAGAATATGTGGGTCTCTTTTGATAAAACAAGTTTAAGGACGACTTCAAATCTTATGTTTAGGTCGTCATAGAATAGTTCGTAATAAACATATTACACAGTAGTGAGGGGCGATCTCATTATTATATGATTTAAATGATCCCAACTGGCATTTAGTGAAGAAGTTATTAAAACTGTATATAATTTTCAGCTTTCTGTGGGCCCCTTACAATAGTCTTACCGGCCCCCAGGGGTCCTCAGACCACAGTTTAAGAACTACTGTTCTGTTGTATTAAATGATGTGTGCGTGTTTTGGCAAAACATTGTTTCCAAAAGAATAAGTGTGCGAGTCAGTTTAGTGAACTGTCTACAATACATCCAGAAAAATAAAATAATCCTCCAGTCAATGAGAGTTCAAATGTCTACATGAAGTTTGGTTGTGAATGTATCTCCAGTGTCACATTGACGATGGCCATGAATCATTCTATCAAAGTCTACCAGTAGGCGTGGTCGCCTTACATTAAGTAGAGCTACTCGACACAGTCTAGTTAGTATTCATTGAACACTCAGGCTAGACTACCAAGTGTCTACATGCCAGAATAAATAGATTCTGACTAGATATGAATGTACAGGATAGTTGTCGTATTTAGAGTTGTAATGACGAACTGATAAAGTCGCAATTTGTACTAAATACAGACAACAGATACAAAGAGTCATGACTATAATGAAAATCCCTTAAGAAAAAAAGATCACTTTAAAAATCATCGAGCCGTACTAAACATATCGGGTTAAGAATCCAGCAACCACTTTAAGCATATCGCATTAAAGCTTAACCAATCAGCACATGATACCTTATGTACTACAGCTATCGATCTAGTTTCTAATAATGACAATGGATTTATTATCTGGTCTTGTTTAGCTCCACACTTCATTTCAAAAGATTCTTATTAGATTAGACGGTCTAAAGGTAATTGCATTAAAAAAAAAACACAGATACATTTTTATTTGCACATAATATTGACCATATACTTTTGAATACAGGAACCACGTCAAAGGCAAAAACAATTATACAACAACAAACATGTCCAGGAGTTAGGATTACAACCCTTCGTGATAGATCTCCACCACAGTAAACTTTTTTTATATACAAAGAAGCCCTGAGTGATTGTTCATGGGTACCTTATATTGGACTTGAAACATGCCAGAAGAGACTTCATTACATGAATAGCTGTACAGGTTACTAAGTCTACCGATTGTTTAAAAACCATGTTATCATCCATTTCAATTATAGCCATGCCATTAAAAGAAAAGATATTAGCACCAGATGAATGTGCCACTTACCTTCAGAAGCTGCTATACTAAACTAGTGTTGAATTCATTCCATTGTCACATTCTGATCATGTGAATCCCTTCAAAGCCGGAGACACCAAAGATATTCAGGCAATCCCACCAGTTCTAACAATATCCTCATTCTTAAACACTCATGTTCCCCTTTCAGAGCGGCTCACTCTCCCAGGCTTATTGAACTAAGTGTCAAGATTTTAAGCGCTCACCACTGCACGTCTGGGGGAGGGCAGGAGAGTGGTGGAGACTTGAGGAATGTACGCGAGCTTGTCAAGCTTCTGGCCCTGACGTAACGCAGCACTCGAAACACGAACACACGTAGACACAGAGCAGCAACAGAGTGGAATATGGAAACACCGACTGAAAACTATCAGACATATAGGATAAAAACTTTTCAAACATATGACAAGTGTCTTCGTGACGTATAGGACAAAAACTCATCAGACATATGACAAGTGTGTTCGTGACATATAGGACAAAAACTCTGATAATCAGACATATGACAAGTGTCTTTGTGACCTATAGGACAAAAACTTTATAAGACATATGACAAGTGTCTTCGTGACATATAGGAACGGTATGATTGACAATTCAAAGTCTTTAAGTGTTAGAACATATCTTGTATTTAGATTTATGTATCCAGGAACTTTAGGGTTATAAAAAAAAAACAAGAAAACACAGTTTTTTTTTAAAACCAAGCTAATACGAAATGTAAGTGTATCAATTAGTTTCATCAGTCATGTCATTAAATATGTAATAGATCTAGACCAAACAACAATACATCTATGCGATTAGAAATAGTGTTACCATTTTTTGTTTGTTTAGCGCTATTTCATGCTTGTAACTTTTGCAATACGCTATGATTCTATCACTTGTCTAGACAAGTATGGAAAATGGGGGGGGGGGGGGGAGAGAAACGGAGTAGCGTATACAATTTCTTTCCCTTGATCGAGATACCAAACAAGGTAATTAATTACCAACAGTTAACTAATAGTTTTTTTTTTTTATTATTGATTCTTGTGTTGTCAGGTAATAGAAATATTTGTGCAAAATTTCAGCTTAATTAGAGATTGTGTGTAGGAGAAATAACGTGAACAAACTTTTGACCAGACAGACACAGAACTTTTTATGTTTTTATGGTCATGTTTTATGTCTCAGTATTATGTTGGGGCGTTCCGATGACTAGATTAAATAGACAAATATACACGAGGTGAACCGCGCAGTGGTTGCCAAATCAGGCAGCTCTCCATATAGTTTTCTATCAATAGGGGTGTTTTAGGGCCAGTGTCTTGGCCAGGCCTCTTAGTAAAGAATGCAGTTTTGAAGGACATGGTCAGCACTCCACTGGGCAGATTTCGCTAGTTCAATTTTTTGAGTTGATTCATGCTTTGTAAAATAGAGGGTTTGGGCATAATTAGTTGAGACAGCATGTTTGAAATAGAAAAGCTTGAATGCAGTAATGTTAAACTAAAATTAAGTGACAAGCTTCAAAGCTGTGCATGCCAATAGTCTACACACTGGGACACTGACATTTTTTGAAGTACAGAAATGAGATCAATGCATTTTCGGTTGGGATGTTAGTAAAAAGAAAATGTCGAATATGACCAAATGAGAACACCATATCCGAAACATGAACTGATCATGTTCAAGATGTCTAGTATTCATTGAGTGAGACGGAATGGTATGTTCCTGCTGCCTCCTTTTTTTCAAACCATGTAAAATTGTCTTTTTATAACCATTTTTATTTTATATCTACTTCTGTTATATTCTTAAAGCACACTAAAACTACAATAATGTTGTCATAAATATTTTATTACACAACATATGATAAGAAAGGATGTAATATTAAGTAATGTTGGGATTCTTATGTGTCTTAGTCTTTTAAAGAAAATACAAGAGACGGGTATTTTGGGCGAATAGCTGTGTGTGCGTCCGAGTCGTGTGTGTATGTTTTGTTCCTAAGGCACTTCCTACATTTGTTTTTGTTTATTTTCACTTGTTAAACTCCGGGTCCTATACTTAAGCTCAATAGTTGTCTGTGACTAGGAAGTTAGTCGATTAGAACAGATTACATTAACTACAGTATTGACCTAATTTACAGGTACACTATTCAACTAGCTATTATACACAGGTATTTGTACTACCTACTTGATGGCAAGCACGCGTCTCATGCCAATATCAACACAAAGGCCAAGTAACGATGACCAGCCCACTGACATTATTGACACAACTGTTTGACAGCAGTGTCACCATCATTAAACATCCTGTGGGTAGACTTCCTCTCTCTCTCTTAGCCTGGGACCCGCAGTAGGGAAGTTTATGGACTACTATGTCAACATTGGTCACCTCTTAAGATTGCGTGTTTGTTGTGTGTTGGTTCCTGACACACCAGGGTTATGTGTTGGTTTCTGACACACCAGGGTCACCTTCTAGTGTAACAAGAGCCAAGGGAGACCTTGGGGAAACTGAAATCTAAATTTAACGTAATGAATTCAAAACTCACTATTTTGTCTTCAATACCTAGTAGGTGTACATAGTTTCATCAGTACCTTTAGACCTAGGTGTGTTTCCAATTATGATGGTAACACTAGGGCCATTTTTTATAAATGCATAAACCTTTTTTTTAATTGCTTAATACGTCATCGGTTCAAAAACCTAGGTGGATACGGATCTTGAAAACGGCTCCAACCATTTTCCTAGAAATTTGACAGTTTAGGTATATCTTTGAGAAAAGATTGGCCACAAAGGGAAAACTCTGGTTTGACCGTTTTGTTTTCAATGTCCTCATGTGTTCGTTAAAAAAAAATATACGTTCAAGAACATTTGGCGCACCGTCTTATGCAGAATTCATGAGATGGGCTGATACAATTAATTTGTGACAATATACACATGTTACATCATACTTATACAATGTATTAATACGTGTTTAAAACAACAAACAACTTCCTTTTTCTATCTATCATTTATTAGTAATTCAGAGCAAAGTAATCACTTATATAAAGACTCATCGGCTTCATACAGGAGGAATAGTCTCTTTTTTTTTTTAAAGTACTTTTTATATTTTACTTTTTTTCAATATCGTTATTTAGTAGACTAGGCACAACGAATGACAGTTGTCTTATGTTGGGTTAGGGGGGGGGGGGGGGGGGGGGGAAGACGCCCATGCTATGCTAAGGTAGGAAAACAAAAGCGCTGACAGCACACACTCGTGCACAAAGTCAGATCCATGAACTATGGTAGTAAGGACGGAATGATTTGTATTTATGAAAGCTTAGGTTTTAAATAAAAAGCGAATTCCAACAACAAAAAAAAAAGGTGTACTTAAGCTATGGTCAGAGGTTTGCTTCATCTGTGTACCATTTAGTAGACTAGACTGGTTATACAACACAATGTTTACATACCTGTTTACATAACGTCCACCACTACCAATACAAGAGAACAATCCGCTATTTCTGGTCATTCTCGCGTCTCTTATCACACACTCGAATGTTAGTCTACTTTACTATGTCCAAGTCTGAATGTGACTGTATGTTGTTACAGCTAATACTGTGTGTTGCCTAGACATATACTCCTGTAGTTACATTGTTTCAAGTGTAGAGGCAACTTAGTAACACTAAAGACAAGGTAAACTTTTACAAAGGTGTTGAAAGTGAAACTAGGCCGACCCCAGGGTACACGTCACACCGAGTCTAAATACATTCATTGATAACCGACTTTGTCGTCACAAAGATCTACCATGGGGGGCTAGACCTTCAATCATGTATACACCTCATCAAGATTTCACGCAGAAAGGTCAGGGGGGGGGGGGGGGTGGTAGGAGACATAAAAAAAAAAAAAGTTGCTCCAATGGGCGATGAGGGACAAACCAAGGTTGACACGCGACACATTGACCATCAACTTTGTGTGTGTACTCCGTGTAGGTGGCAACTTTTTTTCTCACTGACCTGGTAGGTTCATAACACGTGACATACGTCATTCCAAACAGCAAAAGACTAGCCAATGAAGAGGACGTACATGACAGCGTTGCTTATGCCCTTACAAGACAGCAATGAAGAAAAAAAGGTGATTTAATGGAAAGACTTTTTCAAACCAGTCACAAACTTTAAGAATATTTGAATGTAACAATCTCAGTTACCACAGGCATACAACTCGACAGTACACTACACTTCTAGAAAGTCATTGACTTCAATGAATTGTATTTGTTGCGCTAGGTCATTGAACTGATTCCAACATTATCTATGCTTAAACTAAAATGCAACTTTATAACGATAGTCCTAATCCACTAAGTCTCAAGGCGCCTACAACAAATTGAACAGATCTACAATACGTACAAATATGAGAAACTTATAAAAACAACTCTTCATAAATATGAAGTGTCTTATTGTGTCTACATGACGCGATCGAGACAGATTTGAAGACTAGACCAACAGTTTCCTTCCTTTCACTACGAGTACGGGCTAATAGCTCTTTGGTCTAAGAAAATAAGGATGTACCAGAAGTTCATGAACTTTGTTTGACTCCGGTCAAAGTCGAGAGAACACACGGCAATTTAACGCCATAATTACACTACGCTCATCTGCTATAAATGTGCAAGTAATCCAAACTCAAGTACTACTACTAATTTGTAAACAAACGGCAACTCGTATCTCTGCCTGATTAACAAAGGAAATCATTTAATTATGATCTGTTGGTCTTTTCCTATGTCTGAAAGTCTGAACATAGCCTCTACACACAATGAGTAAACATTGAAGTCTCTAGACACACATCAAGGAATTGGTCCAAACACAGTCGTATATAACCTGTCACCTGTACATGTGGTCCAGCATGGCATGTGGGATAACATCCAATACAAGGAATGCAATGTCAAACGTGATCGATTCAAAACTATCGACACTAACTAATGGATGAACATCCCCCCAACAAGGTGACTCACTATTGGACGAGATCGATACATTCAGTCCTCAGAACCATTCATCCTTTACAGATGACCAGAACAATCGATAGTGTCACTTGGTAACCAAAGTTAACATATGGACCATGCCATATCGAACAAGAGAAATTTGGAAGTTTCACTGTACCCTCAGGTTCAATATACAAATCTAGTGTTTAGACTTTAGACTAACAGCTTTATTGAACTTAAACCTTTTAACTCGATGTGCGAAACTAAAACTAGTCTTTTCGATGTGCGAAACTAAAACTAGTCTTACAACAACACAGTCTGTTTGAACTATTGTATACACCCTGACAGCAATAGGTTTAAAATCTCTCAGAGCACTACTTAAGCAGATAGACTCATAGTTTCAGTGGTAAATGCCGGAGACTGTTATGACAAAGAACGGAAACATGACTCCTAAAGGTTGAGAAGTCTGACCAAAAGATCATTTAGGCGTGGGACTAAAGAAGCCAGTGAGTTCAAACTAAATCGTTCTATTCAGTGTGATGAAACAGTACTAAGAGAACCAAACACACAGTTAGTCTATCTCGATCATGTCCAGGAGTGGTACAATCTATTTCACGAAGCAGCAAGCATCCTAATGTAAGAAACGTTCACAATGTTTTCAAACTATACAACGAAATATATAGTTCTCATCGCTAGTTACTTGACTGTCTAGAGTCAAGAACTCAGTGATTGGGAAGGAAAAATATAAATCAAAATTCAATGTATGGAAAAGAATAATAAACTAATTCCCGCCATTCAGTAAAGAATAGCTGCTATCTTCCTCTTGGTAACTACATGAGCGCTAACACAGGCTAGGTAATAGCAAAGGTCTATAACCAACACATTTCTAAGTGAACAGAACCATCCAGACACCGTTAAAGGTCATGTTCCTGTCCAAATCTTCAACAGGTCCACTAAAGTCAATAAGCTGTGAAAGCTAAACCCGGTCTATAGATCAGTCTGAAAACATTCCTGGTCAGAGAGCCAGACCTAAGCGGGCCTAGACTAACCGTGACGAAAACTGTTTGGACATTTGTCAAGCGAACTCTTCCCTCCCCCCCCCCCCCCCCTTTTGTTTTTCCCTCCAGCCCAAGACTACAAAATAGGTGATCGAGGCCTGGCTGCAGAGATAAGAGACCCACTTCCATAGACTGTGTGCTTCACTTTGTGCTCTGTTGAGATGGGAGCCATCAAACCCAGTGATACAAGGCGAACGTTTACAGCCAGTGCTTGGCTTATCTTCGGGGTGGGCAAACTTTGACCCGCGAATAGCTTGAGGTCAGTGAAGCGATAGCATGCCGGACATAAAAGGATAGGCAATTAACAGACTGTCACTATTCGTTAAAAAAAAAATCTAACTTGATTCTACACAATACTGATAAACAAAACAGTTCAAATATACAATCTGACCTATTCCTTGGCACAGAACTACTCCAAGAGTTAAGTCGATACGTTTTTAAGGCAATCTTCCAATGTCATGTCAAAATACACCCCAAATATCGATTTTAAATATTCGCTCATTGAAAACAAAAATCTACACCAAAACCAAACTAATGACACATCCAATGTGATGTATTGTACAAGATGTCTCATGGATGTTGAAGTGCTGGCTCAAAACGAAAGAGATCTATTGTACGAAGAATGCACATGATCTTGTTGACAGCCACATTATTGAATTAATGGAGATGCCAAGTACTTCTAGAAGCTACTTTTTAATCACAAGATGCGCCGCGAGTTCAATTTATGTTTAATGAATAACCTACACGTAGCTTACACATTTCCTAATCAACTAACCAGGGGCGTGGAAACGTTCAATGCAATACAAAGTATTTTGTTTTGAGAACCGGTAACTAGATTAAGATCTCGCCACTAATTTCTCTTGTTCTAACTCGAGACACATTTCTCTTGTTCTAACTCGAGACACATTTCTCTTGTTCTAATTAGACACACATTTCTCTTGTTCTAACTAGACACACATTTCTCTTGTTCTAACTAGACACACATTTCTCTTGTTCTAACTCGACACGCATTTCTCTTGTTCTAACTCGACACACATTTCTCTTGTTCTAACTCGACACACATTTCTCTTGTTCTAACTCGACACACATTTCTCTTGTTCTAACTCGACACACATTTCTCTTGTTCTAACTAGACACACATTTCTCTTGTTCTAACTAGACACACATTTCTCTTGTTCTAACTCGCCACTAATTTCTCTTGTTCTAACTCGACACGCATTTCTCTTGTTCTAACTCGACACGCATTTCTCTTGTTCTAACTCGACACGCATTTCTCTTGTTCTAACTAGACACGCATTTCTCTTGTTCTAATTAGACACGCATTTCTCTTGTTCTAACTAGACACACATTTCTCTTGTTCTAACTAGACACACATTTCTCTTGTTCTAACTCGACACACATTTCTCTTGTTCTAACTCGACACACATTTCTTTTGTTCTAACTCGACACACATTTCTCTTGTTCTAACTAGACACACATTTCTCTTGTTCTAACTAGACACACATTTCTCTTGTTCTAACTAGACACACATTTCTCTTGTTCTAACTCTAGTGTTGGCGATTCATATCTGTTGTTTTTTTTATACTTTGTAAATACAGAAGCTACTTCAGCTCAGGCCTCTATTCATATCGATTATCAATGGAAGTCATCGTGCATTGAACCTTCACCCCCCTCCTCCCCGACTGTACAATCCGAGGCTTGGGACTAGACACTTCTTACGTGCAGGGTTTGTGTCCGGGGGCATTCAGTCTCTCCATACCTCAATCTTTTCACATCTAACATCTCAGGACTATTATCACATTAGCGCTATGGTAAATAACTCATGTATGTGTCAGAAATATCCAATGTTACATATGATATGCTCACACTGAAAGGAAATATCAATGTCAAGTTAGGTGCTGAAACAAACGAATGATACAGAAATGAAACGCAGCACCAGGGACCAATGAATGACTCTAAACCAGAGGAATGTTGTTGTTTTTTTGACATTTTGATGGTCTAGACTAGAGGTTAAGTTCTCAAGCCCGTTTTGCAGAGAGTTACTGCCTGGTGGCGTAGTCGTTTCCAGGGTCACTGTTTCGGGCATCGGTAGGCGAAGGCCCTTATATTCATCGCATCTAATTCACTATTTTCTCTCATTTAAAAATTTGGTCCCTGGTGCTGCTTTTTATTTATGTTCAACATGTATGTATCATTCGTTTCAGCACATAGCTTTACATCTATATTCACGATTACAGTTTAATTGCTCATACTCTCTTAAGCTTCTATATGTAGTGTATTTATATTGTCCATTTGTCCTAACGAGGATAGGATTGGACACAATTGGATAGAGACATTGTTTGTCTAATATTAGCCTAACGAGCTGTCTGTATTCGGCTCTGTTGAATTTGTTAGTGAACACGGGAGTGGGGAGGTGGGGGGGGGCGGATTAGCTTGGGCATGTGGCCATTACCCACTGGGGTGGTGATTTGCATACGGACGAATGACTCTGGACCAGAAGAAAATTTTTGGGCCATTCCGATGGCCTAGAGGTTAATTTCACTTTGCAGCGCGTTACTGTTATCGTTTCCAGGGTCACTGGTTCGAGCCTCGGACGGCGTTTGCATATGACGCACTTTCTCTCACTGCTGCTTTTCAATGTTCAATAGTGTGTGTATCACGTTGAAAGGAATAAGTATTTAGTCTGGGATCTTTTAAAAGACTTGAAATTGGTTTAAAAAAAAAAAAAGACATCAAGCAAGGTAAACAACTCTTTCAAAAATAGATTAGAAATTGTAACAGATATAGAAGAAGATGCTACTTGACTAGATAAAAAACAGTGAGGTACATCTGCCATTGTCTTACTTTCAGTGCATACATTATGCCAACATAAAAAAAAAATTGTGTTGAGTCAACAAAAGTCACTGTAACTATAAAGACTAAATATTTAATCAAAGTTACCGACACTCGCCCACTCTTCCCCATTAATCCTCTTCACGGACCAGTAGGCGGTCAATCAACCCGTTTAGAAGCAATCAATTCAATAACGGAAAGAGAGAACAAAAAAAGGAGGGGGGGGGGTAATCTTTGATATATCTGGATTAGTACTGTCTGTCTAGGTCAATATTTTTACACTGTGTTTCGTCTCATTTGACGCCTAAAACTAAAAGAGACAAATGAACGGGACAATTAATACTTTCTGTTAGTGGATCTTGTATACATAGATGTCTTGCGGGGAAGGTGAAGAGTTATTTTCAGGCCAATACTAAAGAATGAGAACATCAATGTACCCAGGTGTGTGTGTGTGTGCACTTGAATGCATGTCCATGAGAGAGCCACACACAGAAATAAAAACCCTAACCCGAACCACAAATTTATATCGTTTAGACAGCATTATTTACATCGGTATCTGTGTTATTTGAGGTGAACAAAATGTGCCAGATCCAGTTAAGAAAAAATCTATTTCGGCCTTGACTGCGTGCATACCAAATAGTGCTGACTCATTCTTTCTGTGATGGCAAACTTTTTGTTCTTTACACACAAAAAAACTACAAGCCAATGAAATCTGCAAGCGTGATGTTTTAACCTAATCCGCCACCATCTCTTCAACTATTTCGGCCCTGGGCCTAAGTTCTAGTCTGCCAGCATCACCTGGAAAACTTATTACTCCAAAGTCCAGGTAAGGCTCATACATACAAATCAACACTCATACAGTCACATACACACACTAGCCTGCATAGTTTACACACAGCAATGAACCCAGTGGCGGCTAACTTCATAGATTCGGACTTCTTTCATGTGTCAGCCTTGGCGCACAGATCTGCTGGCATCGTTTGATGAAATCCAGACCCACATGTGCTGACCCAACGGGTGCTCACCACGAAGTCCCCCCCCCCCCTAGCCGGCCAGCACCCCCCCCCCCCCCCTTTTGCTTTGAAAACACCGAGATGCTCAACACTAGTGAATAGTAAGGTTCCTTCCCTTGTTGTCTACGGCGGGAAGAGGCGGCCAGCACGTGCGGTCATGATTTATCACTTTCTGAGCATTAAGAGATCAGAGAAGCGATGGGGCACAGATAAAGCGTTATGTGTGGGGGAGTCACGCTGCGATAAAGATAAATCTATCCAAAGCATACGAACTAGGGGAGATACACTTTTTTTTAACACTCTCTAATTTGTATTTATTTTGAATCGTAAATCTGTGAAGAGGCGTACCAATACGGTCATTTAAAAAGAAGGAAAACAAAGTTTATATAAAGCGTAGTTGTATCAATTAGTTTAGATATGTTATGTAATTAAATATGTCATAGATCTAGACCAAATACAATAAATCTGTGCCACTACAAATACTTTGACCAATTGTTTTCGTTATTCCATGTTTACCATCTATCACTTCTATGGATCTAGAATGGTTGTGGGGGGGGGGGGGGGGAAGGAAGAGATTGAATTATACATCTGGGTGATCGCTTTTTAAATGCATTTATTAAAAAAAAGTTTTATAGTTACCTCTTGTTAGTTTCAAACTTTTCTCACTACAAAGTATAATATTCAACTTATACCACCTTACCATTTATTTAAGTACAATTTCTTTCCATTGTACGAGATACCAAACAAAATAATTAATTAGCAATAGTTTATTAACTAATTTGTAATTGGTTAATTTTTTAATTGATTCTTGTTTTGTCAGGTAAAAGAAATGATTGTGCTAAATTTCAGCTTGAACCGAGATTGGATGGGGGAGAAATAACGTGTGCATACATTTTATCAGACGGACAGAGTGAGTTGATAAGAGCTTTGTAAAAAGAAAACGTAACGGTTAAGGGAGAGGAATGCAATTTTGTTACGAACAACTACAAGGGGGAGGAGGTCACCTAACAAAACAAATAAAAATATTCAAATGAAATAACAAAACTTTTTGTAGATGAGTTTATCCTTTTAACTCTCGTGTTTATGTTTGTAATGCTATCATGGCGCCTTGAGCCTAGATTTTGTTTGTTAACAGCGCTCTATACATTAAATTATTATTATTAACATATACAGTGCCTTAAGACTCGACTTGGCGGGTCCAACGAGGGGTGTACACAAATATTAAAGAAAAAAATACCATCGGGTTTTCCGGCGCCGCCTGATGTTTGTAAACAGTATTGGGAAGGGGGGAATGAATGCACCTATAGAAGTCGAGACTTTTCCCCATCATTTTTATAGATACCAAGATGAAAAATGACATTTGGGCAAATGATAACTCATCAATAAGTACTTTGTCAAGTTCGAATGTTGTTGTTATGTTACTCTAACGGGGAGGGGAGGTTTTTATTTATGATTTGTTATAAGGGGGTAAAAGGGTTTAAAAAAAAAAAAAAACGTGATTTGATTGGTGTTACGTAAGCTCCGACTGTTCTGAACCTAGCAATAACAACCTGTTCTTCCCTGTTTTTCTGCCAACATTCGTCAGATTTCGAGGGTCCATTCACAATTGTCCACACCCTGCCTGACTTACTGCCAACAGTCGTCAGATTTCGAGGGTCCATTCACAATTGTCCTCACCCTGCCTGACTTACTGCCAACAGTCGTCAGATTTCGAGGGTCCATTCACAATTGTCCACACCCTGCCTGACTTACTGCCAAAAGTCGTCAGATTTCGAGGGTCCATTCACAATTGTCCACACCCTGCCTGACTTACTGCCAAAAGTCGTCAGATTTCGAGGGTCCATTCACAATTGTCCTCGCCCTGCCTGTTTTACTGCCAACAGTCGTCAGATTTCGAGGGTCCATTCACAATTGTCCACACCCTGCCTGTTTTTCCGTTTTCCCAATTTTGGTGCCACTTTTCTCTCGTCCATTCGCAAACAATCGCTGAGCCTGCTCAAATGTCAGTGGCTCTTCCGGTGGGTCCAGTTTGCTGCCGAACGTGGCAAGTCAGCCCTCACGTTTCCTTCGATACTGACATGCCCTGGTATGTACTGTAATGTCGCCCGAACACTGTCTTGAAGGCGTCCCGCGGCAGCCAGTGTTTTTCCAGTGGTTCCAAAGGAAGCTCTCGGACTTTTTAAACTTAGTCATGGTGTTACTGACTAATGACTTAAGCATCAAATGTTTTCAGTCAAAGTGTTTTGATTGAACCGTCCATTTACATAAACAGGTGTACACTTTTATGTCATCACAAGCAGACATAAACATACACACTTAAGGACAGTTACTTAAAATAGAAATTTAATCAAGAGCAAGATGATGCAGGCAGAGGTGGTGACGAGAGAGAAGTGTATGGAACAATACCCACATGGTCACTTCCTCACAGTACAAGACGTGGGAATTAACGTCCAGATATACTACGTCAGGGGATGGCCAACCTTTTGCTTCCAAGCGCCAATCTTGTTCACCTCTCATTCAGATTCATTTCAGTACTTTCTCGCAACAAACATACAAGTCGACAGGCGGCGTAGCATACGCCGCTATTTTGTAGGGCGGCCCTAGGCCACTGCAACCTATGCGACCGCAGTGGACCCCGCGCTAATTCTGGTGTATAAATTATTAAATTAAAGCATTTTATAACCTATAACAGATTTCCAGCGGCCTCCTGTCGATTTACAAGGAGCTCCTGGAAATCTCCTAAAAATTGCAAAATATACTAAAAGTCCTGGAAATATCCGGAAATTATTAAAATCTTTTTAAAATTCATACAAATCTCCTGAAATATATAGACAAAAATTGTCATTTTGGGGTGTCATTCAATATGGAAAACGCCAATCCTACGCGCGATTAAAAAAAAAAGGAATTATGCAATACACGTAATTGTGGAATCTAGTGAAAAAAGCTTCTCTCGCCTCAAACTAACAAAGAATTACTTGAGGTCAACAATTCTCGTAGATAGATCGAGACATTTGGTAATTCTTGCTATTGAGCGTGATCTATGTAGGAAACAGAATTCTTATGAAATACTGTATGACTTTGCTACACGCAAGGCTCGTGTAGTAATTCTGTGCGTGGTAAAGAATGAATAAAATGTAAATACGAATATATTTTGTAATACAAACTCTTAATTTTCACTTATCATCCGTATCCCTACCCAAACTGGGCCCCGTGAAATCCGTTTTGCATTGGGCCCCACAATGGTTAGGTTCCGCCCTGCTATTTAGCGACGAGTGAATACAGAGTAGATCACTTGTTCTCTTTCCATGACTTCTTGGTCACAATGGTTAAGTCCGGCCCTGCTATTCAGTGACGGGTGAATACTACTAATACTTGTCCCCCCCCCCCTGTTTTTTTTTCGCCTCTAAAATTACGTAGGGTAACTCTAGTCCGTCCGATTTGCAGAAATAAAAGAGTGATCTGTCCATTACTGAATGTCCAAACTCTTGAGCCATGAAGAGAATTATATATATAGACTGGTGTATAAAACACTGGTGTCTCAGATGTGGACAATCTAAGATTCTTTTGAGCAAGATTACAGTCAAAGTAACTCTACCAGTCATTGACGGCTTATTATACTTTACTTTATTGGATAGATGATTTCCTAGACATGACTTTGCTACCTCTGATCATCTGTTTTTTCCTTAGAATCACTTAAGACCAATAATCTCTTTAAAAATGTGTTGAAATTATCATCATTTTTTTTTAACAAAAAGTTTAAATATGTAACATCAAAAACTCACAAAAGTCCCATTACTAACGAAAAGAAAGAGTATGTGCATGTACGAAAGAAAACCCAAATATTTATAATATTACTAATTATATGAATTAGTTTAATACAAATTTCGGCTGAACAGGCATGCTCTCTCTCGATTTTTTTTTTTTGAGGGTGAAATGAGCTACTTCTAATTGTGCTGCCACTTGTGGCGCCTGTGTTGTAGGTTGGCCACCTCTGTACTACGTGCTCCAGCCGCTGGAGGACCAAGACAAGGATCGAAGTATTTTTTTCTGACTTCATTGTAAGAGATAGTATCCAATGACAGAACACAAACACGTTCTTAAACATCTCAACCATGAAATTGTGTGGTGCACATAGCTTGGTGTACATAGTGTGGTGTACATAGTGTGTGAGTGCTTTCAGAATGTCCTGGAATTAGCGGTGCTAATTTCATTTTTCAACAAGTGAATAAATGTGGTCTCTCACACAAACTCTTGGGGACCACTGCAAAAAAGTCGTACTCCAAACATGACTCTATTACTAGACAGGGCGGAGAAGCAAATACTTCTTGTACACATCTAAGCTAATGGTTGAACACAGATACAGATGATGGTAAAATCTGAGTTTCAAAATCACTTGGTTTTGTTGTTGTTGTTGAGATCAAAACGTGAATACAAACTCAAACTTGGAGACCGCTACAAACACAATGAAAATATACACTGACTGTCTACATTCTGATACTGTACAGTCAGTAATAAGAGACTTCATTTAGAACAGAAACTGGGTAATAGCTGAAGATTATTGATTTTGTTTGTATGCCCGACAGAAGCCTAGGTACTCAGTTTAGATTCATTTTGAGAAGGCAGACCTTTGATGGATGGGACAATCAACTGGCGCCATCTTGACAGTTATTTTTAACGCGGTCCTAGTAGGTGAACAAAAAAAAAAAAAACAACCTTTCACGTTACAATATATTTTACACATACCTATTATATAGCAAGATATTTTCTATACAAGTCCAGTAAAATGATCTTGTTTATCTTCAATGCCAAATACTCGTAAGAGATTGACTTACACGTTCACATGCATGCAGCCAGCAAGCTCTAAGAGCAACAGAAATCTTCAGGTCTTGGTATGTGTCGGTTGTAATGAGAACTATTGGGACATGACTGTAAACAATCTGAACGTCACAATTTTAGAACGGAATCAATGAATTCACGTGTTCTAAATCCATTTCTTTAAACACTATTGTCTGGTACACTTCTCCCTTAGAGTATTACAAACACATGGGGAATGGGAAAAGGAAAGAAAACAAAACCAGAGATATTAAAACTGTGAACCAAGAAAGATTTACATTGTCAGATAGTTGCACACAAAATCGGATTCAAACAAAACATCAGCAACTACTATTGTACTATTTGACAAGATCTCTCTGTCTCAATGTGTATGTAGGCCCGTTTCTAAATGGGATTGAGTCTAGTGATGACAACAATGCCGTGGAAACATGGCACGTAACCTATACCACTGGCGAGACTCATTATCTAATAGCAAAGGAAAGCGAGGCCAGTGTCCACGCATCTATGTATTGTATTAACATACAGCGACCTTTCACATCATGGTCAGTTGATCAGTTGGAATGCACCTGAGACCTGACAGCGAACTGGAGACGCAGAGGGAAATGCTAGTTTAGAAATTGGTACACGACAACGAGGACGCACTTGCCTTCAGAACCTGTGATCCTGGGTTCGAATCCCGGTGAAGACTGGGATTTTGAATTTCGGGATTCTTAGGGCACCCCCGAGTCCACCCAACCCTAATGGGTACCTGACTTTAGTTTGGGAAAGTAAAGGCGGTTGGTGGTTGTGCTGGCCAAATAACACCCTGCTCGTTAACCGTTGGCCAAAGAAACAGATGACCTTAGATCGCAAGATCTAAAAGGGGAAACTTGACTTTTTACACACTACAAAACATTTGATGAGACAGCCAATGCATAATTAAGACCTGAAACACAAGTAGGCTACAGCTACATTATTTCTTTAGGAATAATCTTCAATATATTTTTTTTTTTTGCTTTAGGGCTCATCTCCATTACTTGATCATCTATATTATGCTTAAATAAACATCGCAGAGTGGGCGTGAATGCATTTTTAAAAAGTGGACAAAGTGACAGAAGGAGTATCCATAACAAGGGCAAACAATCAAACATTTCTTAAAAGTAAATGCGATTCTTGTCTTCAAAATAATAAAATGGTACATCCAAACAGATGCTCTTCCGTATCACAGAATAAATGTGATAGCATTTCTTTTAGCGTAAGTATATTAGAGGTATTCTTCCTTTCTCTTTCAAATATTTATGTTGTTTTCAAATAATGTCAATCAGTTACTTTCATTCATCGTCACTTTCATCCTTCAACAAGTTTTTGCATGTCAACAAATGTGGAAGTGTAAATGTTACTTTAAAAAACTGCATAGATAAATAAAAATGAGTTTATTTTTTATTTCTAGCAAGAACGCTAAAGAGTTGAACTCTTCAGAACAGAAGATCTCAAACGATTGAGCCAAAAAAAAGATAAAAAAATTATCACCCCACCTAATGGTACCCATTAGAGCTGGGAGGACTCAGAGACGCCCTTATAGATCCCAAAATTATAAATCCCAGTTCTCACCAGGATTCAAACACGGTACCCACGCCTCCCATCTAGACTCCATATTTTAGTTATTGCACCCTTCCCCTTTTTGAAAAACACACACTATACCCAGAATGAACATCATACTATATTCAGGGTTGCTTGAACCAATTAAATATTGGTTATACATTTAAGTAATACATCCCACTCAATTTTCATATAGATCAAAGTACCTGAGACTGGAAATTCTGACAGCCTCCAAGAATTCTATTATAAAATTCTCCAGACAGTGCTGGCTGCTGCTCTATTTAACCCTGACTTTTTTTCTGTCGGCTATATAAGTTATGAAGTTTTGTATCAGCTTACCTGGCCAGTAGTGAAGGTAATATTAGTCCTTTGACGAGATGAAATTCAAAGAGATTATACCCAAGTTAATCTTAGCGAGTGTACATCGTGAAATAGGTGAAATTTGGAACAAACACAGTATCATGAGTCTATGGCACAGAAATATTGGTGACTAGTTGAAGTACAGTCCAGTGAAACATAACTCCTGGTAAGTCACAATTGTACAAAAATAGTTGTCATGAGGCACAAAGGGACCGTACTTGTGTTTCCATGTAATTATGTTACAAAATTATTTAGATCAAGATTAATTTATATCAAAGTTCTCTAAATTTAAATGGATCTTTGTTCTATAAAGCATACCGGTTCGTTTAATATTAAATTCTGTATAGGTGTAAACCTAGTCAAGCCAACCAAGACAGCGGTCCAGTGAGCATACACAAAGAAATCTTTATATGGTTTGACGATATCAACTAATCAACAGCTGACGTAACCTTGTAATCACAAGAAGTAACGAGATATCTAGATTTACATTTTAAACGCACAGGAAGATAATCCATTCATTGCCATTCCGACCACATGTACACTCAGAAACTCAGAATATGAAACGCGAAAAAAAAAAAACAAAAAAAAAAATTTCCACTATCGACTACATATCCACTATTACTACAGACTATATGGTTGTACCCAACCTTGAACTGGTCATCCTGCTGTCAGCATGGAAGAGTATGCTGACTTGTCTAAATCATTCTTTTGTTTTCAGGTTATCTAATCCGTAGAAAGGAAACAACTATCACAAGGGGATCAAAGTAGCACATGATCCTACACAAGGGTCAACTTTGGAGGGTCAACTGGAATAGAATACAACAATTACAGCCTAGAACAACTCCATGATGAGTTCAAAAGTTAATTGTTGCCAAGTCTCGACTCGCCTCCCTTTCTCGCGACTAACGCGCGCGTGCTAAAAGAAGCGAGACGCTGTCATGGTGTGTTCCTGGCCGTCCGTGTGTTTGAATGACTGATTGGATCATCTCCCCCAACCGATATGTTGGCCCCCCTGCCGCCCCTTTCTTAAAACTGACCCAGCACATCAATATTACCAGCATCTGCAACAACCACAGACACGCACAAAACGCAGTGAATGCAGAATTTTGGAGTTGTTCAGCAGCGTAACGCCCCCCCCCCCCCCCCCCAGTAATGCAACAAATATCTTTCTTCCCTTTTTTATGTCTTCACTCCAAACACAATCGTGTTTTTCTTTCTTTCCACTAGGCCCAGTCAACATTACTCTTTATTAATAGTTGACATCGTATTAAGTGTCTTTAACCAGACCACTGTCTGGGAAAACTTATGATCCACACAAAGGGCTCAAGAGCAATATAAATTCTATGCTAGGGCAGCTAGGCCAACGCAATGAAAAACCCTGTCAGATCTACAGCATAATCATTTTATAGAAAGCTTATATCAGCTCAATCTGTCTGGTCAAAAGTTTGAACATGTTATTTCTCCCACACCCAATCTAGGATTAAGCTGAAATTCTGCACAATTATTTCTTTTTACCTAAAAAAAGAAAATATCCAATTAATTAATTAAATATTGGTAATTATTTATTTTGTTTGGTATCTTGAACAAGGGAAAGAAATCGTACTTGACAGATACGGTGGTATAAGTTGAATTAGTCCATGAGGAATCTTTGAGTCCTGAGTGAACATTTTTATGCAGTTAAAAAACAATCATGTAAACATTCACAATATACCCCCCCCCCCTTTTTTTTTTCTTTCTTTCATTCCCTTCCCCTTTCCCAACTGGTCCAGACAGGTGATAGGATCATAGTGCATTGAGACAGCTCAACAAAAACATTGGTAAAAATATTTGTCGCACAGGTAGGTCCAGGTCGACCATACATATAAATAGATGACTGATCCAAACTAATTGATACAATTACACTTAATTTAATTTTTTTAAACTTTTTTTTTTTAAATAATTTTTTTTAATGCTGTTCTTGTTGACCTTTGATTTCAAAGCAACATACTTTTACAATTAAAGATAAAATAAAAGTAATTTGACGCACAAGAGAGTTTTGACAGATGCTGAGGGAAACAAAAAGATGAAATTCTGAATGGTCATACCAAAGTCACAAAGAACTGACCGTATGAAGTGCATCCACTGCACTCTTCACAATGAGCACAGTTCCTTGAAATCAACAAAATATCAATCAAGCTATGGTATGCATCAAACCTCAGGGGACACAACTCGTGGTTGGTGATTTGCAACGGTCGACGTGATTTCTTTACGACACATTGAGCACAAGCTGGCTAGTAGCGTTAAGAATCAATACGCTGACTAGATGTAGATCTGCTTGGTTTTCTCTGAGGTGGCCTAATTTTTCAAACCAATACATGAAGGGAATGCTAGAAGATTATTTGAAACACTCTCCCGGCAGAGGAGGTTAGATCATCTAGTTCTTATGTGACCACGTCTTCCACTGAAGCACGAAATAGTCACTAAAACATTGAGAAGAAAAACCAGAAAAAAACTTGGTTTTTCTCCACCTGATAAATATATATAAATAAAGTTTATTTGGCATTTTTTTATTTCGTAAGGGAAGGGACAACAGTATTCTGGGAAAGATGTCTAGACTTGCCACTAGAAACGTAGCATGTGTGTAGAAAGATGGCAAGGGACACAACTAGGTAATAATGAGAGAGATTTCGGTTGCTACGACTAAATGTCTCCCTACAGCCAATCCACTTTCCTCACAGCAGCCAGCACCTACAATTTGGAGAATGTTAATAACCCACGTGGTCAATGGGGCACGTCTTGATCATTACACCCCCAGCTCTGCATGTGTGACAGTCTGTGTGGATGTGAAACGTTCAGTTCCTCGCCCGGAGCTGAACATGTAAGCAGACGTTAAGATTTCATTGAATGCTTAGAAACACCTTCAAACCACGACAAACAAAATGAAAAATGAACAAGGTTACAAAGACAGTTTGTGTGGAAACATAAACTCAAATCGGCCCCCGAAGTGGTCCACCCATGCAGGCTTCAATATTTTTAGAAAGAACATCCGAATGAAATTATATCAAAGACAAATGACAGATAATAATGGACAAAGAAGGTTAACAGATCTTGTGTAGTCCCCAACGATCCAGCAGATCAAAGGATAGGTGAAGGTGAATGTTAAGTTAGATGTGAACCTGGCCTTACTAGTTCCCCTTTCAGACCTTGTGGTCTATAGGGCAGATGATGTAAAGTTCATGTTTTTGTGGCCTACGGTTAACGAGGCTGAGCCCAACGACTTTACTTTTCCCCAACTAATGTCAGGTACCCATTAGAGCTGGGTGGACTCAGAGGCGCCCAAGGATTCTGAAGTTGAAAATCCCTGTCTTCACCAGGATTCGAACCTGGGACCCCTGGTTCGGAAGCCAAGCGCTTTACCGCTCAGATACCGCGCCTCCCCCGGACTAACTGATGCCTAATAATTGATCTAATTGTTTTGAAAAGGCATAATCTCTCATTCGAATTCTGAAGAAAAAAAAACAAACATTTCCATAAACACAAGGTGTGTGTAATACATTAAAAAAAATGACAAGAAAATGCAGTTTACAAGATTACTATTCGTTTTAAATTATGTCTAACTTATAATGCATACTAAATAGATTTTTTCTCTTTAAAAAAATAGTAAACATTTGTTTGTGTGTAAATATAGTACTTAGTATAACAGAACTTACATAACTAAACAATACAAATATAAAAACCAAAATTTTGGACAAAAAAATCTACAACTGTTTGCAGTTACAAATGTGAGAAATGCATCTCTCCCCTAATAAAGAGCCTCAAGTGTATAACGTGTTAAATGGTAAATAGTTTTAAAAGTGTTGTATTTTTATGAAAAAACTGCTTGCATAAGTGATTTAAAAAATTAGATATTTCGCTTACAGAAAAGAAAAAAGTAGCCGTTGCATCAGAACTTTGAATGGTCTAAAATATTTTGATGCTGGATTTACACTATCTTTTCTAGTTTACGAGATCTAAACGGGACGGACGGACAGACATTTCACACAAAACTAATAGCGTCTTTTCCCCTTTCGGGGCAGCTAAAAAACTACAACTTTTGTTTTAAAAAAAAAGCTTATATTGTGTGAAGGGAGTGCACCGTTCAATCGCTGCCATATCTATTAATATTGCAAGGTTTATCTCTCCTTTTCAATTTAAAATAAAATTAAATATTAACTACTTATTGTTAACTAATTGGTTAATATTATTTTTAATCCATTCATGTGCTGTCAACGACAATGTATAGTTGTGCAAACTTTCAACTTGATCCGAGAATGGGAAGTCGCGGTGCCTACATTTCCAGACACCCTCCCAGACAGACAGACCAGGTGAGTATAAGCTTTGTAAAAATAAACTACTAGGAACATACGGCGGTCTTAAGCGTGACAAAAATTCAATTGGATGTCTTCTTCTATGTATCCCAATGACCATGATTAAATATTGGGATCTCGTAGCTAATAATCTCAAACGTATGTGTGAATTGTGTTCGCCTGAATGGATAGAGCGATACGAAAGTGGAAAGAAATGACAGGCTTTAAATAAATCCAACAGATTCCACTCGAAAAGTCCAACGGGAAAATATGGAGCAATGTTTCCCAAACTGTGTTCCGCGGAACCTTAGAGTTCCACGAGGCCTGAATATGTGTTTCACGAACTACTGGAATAATTAACTAGTAGGCCACCACGTGAATTAACCTCTACAAAAAAATTAAGCACCACCACGTGAATTAACCTCTACAAAAAAATTAAGCACCACCACGTGAATTAACCTCTACAAAAAAAATTAAGCACCACCACGTGAATTAACCTCTACAAAAAAATTAAGCACCACCACGTGAATTAACCTCTAAAAATTAAGGAAAGTGTCCTGCTAAATGCTCAGAATTTTGGAAACACTGTTCTAGTTCTATCTGAAATCAAAACAGTATAAAAATAAAGTACGCTATGCAGACTGTGTGAAGACAGCAACCACTAAATCAGTACCTCGCATTGTTTTGAAACAGACAAGTTAGCATTTTATATGCCAGTGACGTGTAAAATTAGTGAGTTCTTGCATGCTAAGGGCAATCACCAGGGTGTTACAACACATAGAAGACAGGAGGAAAAAAAAAGGTGGCGAGGTTCATAGTGAGATCGAACTTTTGAAACCTGAAGAATCGGTCAACCTGGCATGTTTATTGTTTTTTAAAGGAGCTATATATTTTTTTCCCAGAAATTGTGCAATATAAAAAAAACAACAAATAATTGTTATAATACGCGTTCTAAAAAGTACAATCTTTGACATAATTGAACGTTGAGAGGCATTGATCAAACCTAAGTAACTCATTGTCACTACGGCACTAGGAATTTCAGGAGAGCTCAAACTAAACTATGAAATTAATAGTTCAAAGGTATACAAGAGTGTATTGGACCTCATTTATATATCTGATAAAGACAAACTGCAAACACTTAGAATCAAATACAAACAATCAACAGCTAAAAATAACAATTTGAACAAAAACTGAACAAAACAAATAAAACAACAAAACGAGTCCATCCTACCAAGTGGACAGTTGGAGGTCAGCCGAAGAATAAAAACATGGGCAGAACCTGAAATCGTGATGTGCATAGATAAACATACAAAAAATAAAAACATAGTTCATTACCATTGTAATAAATCAACGAAAACGTAACAATATCAACTACTAAAATGTTAGTGAGAAGAAAAGGAAGTCAATAACTGTTTATATGTGGCAAAACTAAACACAGGACACAATGTGAAGAGCATATTTGTTAGTAGTGAACTATTTGTGAATAACAGAATCTGAAACTAAAGCTGGGTTTAAAAAAAAAAAGCACTAGATTTCCTCTACGCAGACATGGTAGTGATAACGAGCTACACAAGCCTTGGTGTAGGCTGCTTGAAAACTTGGACGTTAGCTGATATAAGACGTAAGGACAGTAACTTTTAGACTGCGCAATACGGCCGAGAACAAATCTGAACATCTTCAGTGACGACAACACGTCACGTGAGTAGCAGTACTTGAAGCACATAGAAAGTTTAGAACTAGTAGATTTGAGACTTGACGAAGATGTAAGAAGACTTAGGGACCAAACTCGAGGACTTAGAAAAGAGACTGATTTAAAACTAAGAAAAGAGACTTATTTAAAACTATTTCTAGTCAGAACTAATTGGTCAGTCTTTTAGTAATCATTTTTATTTTACTAAAACTAATTTAAGTTATTACAAATAAACATTATAGAGAAACAGAGTTACATTAAAATAAAAAAAAAATATATCAAAGAAACTTATAGAAAGTTATTTAGTTGCATTAAATATATATACTACGAACCTTAGAAGACAAAATAATAAACAGTGCAGAAGATTTCAACTTATTTTAAATAGCCCAGATAAACAGTTGAGTTTAGCAGGGATCTACTACAGTGATCTAAGCTATCCTATTAAATGCCACACACAAACAATAATTCTCAAAAGCCCAAGGTGCTATGTTCTTTTAGCGTAAAGTGAAACAAGGTAACATTGGACAACGTATCACCCTAAATCTACCTTCACCATAATCTGGAGCTAATAGTTACAAACGAAAAGGTTGTGTATAAATAAATCCTTTGAAAAGTTCACCCCGGTGTTGAAACATAGTGTGAGGAACTTGTTAGTTGATTTCTGCTGGCATGACTATTAGCACTGATGGTAAGCAAAACAGTTATTGTCATCCTAGTTAAATAGCGTCTAGTGCTTCTCAAACTATACTAGCTTACACATGACAGTAGCAAGCTACTCTTTATTTATACATTGAAGAAATGAGTTTGCAAAGCATAATATATTTTTATAGCATTTGATAAATTTTCATTAAAATATTTACAAATACATCGAAGAACTTAAAATGTATCTTATCTTTATTCACTCATCATAATGTCTAACAGATAAATGTAAAACACTAACTTAAAGATTTGAGAAGCACTAACTGAATATAGAACTAGATAATAAAAAAAAAAAAAACAAGTCCAGAAGTTATAAAGAAAAGCAAACCACCTTTACCTGTAACCCATTCTTGTTGAGTTCTATGGCGGGACTTAAGTGATAGACAGAGAACTAGAGAGAGAGAAGATGTTGACTAATGAAAGAATAGGCTGAACTATTCCACTACTTTTTAAAGCTCTAGCTAGGCTTTTAGTAGAAGAGGATGTTATCTAAGCTTGAGTAGAAGAGGATGTTATCTAGGCTTTTACTCACAATGCTGGGGAGGCATGCGGAGTGATCTGTCTGGACTGGGAGGCCGACGGAGGGGTGCCGCCTCCTCCTGCCAACTCTCTGTTACTTTTACCCTTTCTCTTGCTGAGCCGGCCCAGGCTCATGGTCCTCCTCAGTGTGCCCATCAGGGAGGTGCTAAATGGAAATGAATTGGATAGGGGGGAGAAGGGAAGTATGTGCTGGAGTTAATGACAACCATGGACAAAGTTATAATCATAACAAAACATAACTCTGACATCATCGGGCCAGGAAACAAGCGGGGGGATGCTGTAGCAGAATCAATAGGAGACAAGAGATAGCGTGACATCAACTAGTGATTGTGCAGTGCATTCCTACTTGAGAACTCTTAGGAACGTTTTAGGCAGTGTTGGTGTAAAACACATAGATCTGGGTTAATAGTGCCAACAGAAGTAATTTAAATCAAAGTTATATTATTTGTTTAGAATGCTTTATAATTTGTATAAGTTTATGAACATGATTAAGTCTGTGTTAAGTTAATGTGAACATGATCAATTTAAATTTACCAACTCTGAAAGAAAATTATGAGAGGATAAAAAGACTGACATTTTAGTATCTACTTTAGAATTGATTCTTTAACATTCATTTTGAAAGTTACTCAACGCCTTTTTCTTTTTTGACTTGAATTGTTAAACAATTTGTATTCAATGTTCTTATTCAGACTATTTCAAACATGGGCACATCCAACAGAATGCATGCAATACATTGAGTCACAGACACAAAAAAAACATTATTTGTTCCTTGAATAGGTTTTTATTGACGTGACATGACCACAACATAGTACTGTGTCCCAATACCCAGCACCATAATTAGCATGCAAATATGCATATATATTCCTACCTTTTAAGGAACAAATAACATTGTAATTTATAATAAAAAAATAAAAAAATAAAAAAAATAACAACGGTAAATAAAAACATGCTTTCCCCTACAATGAAACAAATGAACGAAACCAAACAAAATCAAAACTACAACTCATGCTTGTCAAAGAAACAAATCTCAAAGTAAGTAAACACTAAGAGAATGACATGAAAACATAGATTATACAATAAGTAGTAGCTACATTAGACCTGATCTTGTAGCCATACATACAGTTCTAAAACAAACAAGTACATACACTTGGACACTACGAACACAACAGTTCAATTCACACGTACATCGCACGAAGGTTGGAGTTGCTTAATGCTTAATAAGCATATGTCAAACATGACACGCACATGTCATCAAATGCATCATGGATTCGGCATTCTATTTCAAGTGTGTATTTCTTGACACCCAAGGACCGCTAGATACAGAAATAATGTGTACTTCTAGAGTTACTGAAGAAATACCAACATCCTTTGAGTTCACGTTCTGTAGATGTATAGAACCAGGGGACTTGGATGTCATATCAATTGGACAAAACAACATTACGACCTGTATCAGATATATACGTTGGATGTTGGGTAGACAAACTTCAACGGTGTTATCGAATGTCTAGATCAGTGGACTTAGTGGTCAGTGGACTCAGTGGTCAGTAGACTCCTTGGTCAGTAGACTCCTTGGTCAGTAGACTCAGTGGCCAGCTGTTGGAGGGAAAGAAGCAAGGGAGTGTTCATGGATTGTTGACTTCTTTTCCAGGCAGATCTAAGACGTCAGCAGCACTCGACCTACTCTGTGCTCAGAGTGACAAGTACGCCACTGAAAGGAAGAGAGAGAGCTACGTCATGAAGTGGACAAACTACAAAACATCCCATGTGTGTGCTGCTGCTGCAGTGTGTGTGCTGCAGTGTGTGTGTGCTGTACAGAGTTAGCACACCATCAGTTTCTTTAGCTGACAGACGCATGAAGAGAATGGTACAAGTTAAGCAATCGTATAAAGAGTTGACTATAAAACCAAAATAGATAGCAGCCTAAAGCATAAAACAAATTTATAGATATGGACGTTCCAAATTTCTGGAAAGGAAAAAAATGTTTTTTTTTTATAATGGAGCTTGTGGTTATCTCTTGTCATCCTAGTGTCTAGTCTATGTCACCTTTAGTTGCCTATCAGAATGTCACTAGTTAGTCACTTCTAGTCTATGTCAGCTTTAGTAGCCTATCAGAATGTCACTAGTTAGTCACTTCTAGTCTATGTCAGCTTTAGTAGCCTATCAGAATGTCACTAGTTAGTCACTTCTAGTCTATGTCAGCTTTAGTAGCCTATCAGAATGTCACTAGTTAGTCACTTCTAGTCTATGTCAGCTTTAGTAGCCTATCAGAATGTCACTAGTTAGTCACTTCTAGTCTATGTCAGCTTTAGTAGCCTATCAGAATGTCACTAGTTAGTCACTTCTAGTCTATGTCAGCTTTAGTAGCCTATCAGAATGTCACTAGTTAGTCACTTCTAGTCTATGTCAGCTTTAGTAGCCTATCAGAATGTCACTAGTTAGTCACTTCTAGTCTATGTCAGCTTTAGTAGCCTATCAGAATGTCACTAGTTAGTCACTTCTAGTCTATGTCAGCTTTAGTAGCCTATCAGAATGTCACTAGTTAGTCACTTCTAGTCTATGTCAGCTTTAGTAGCCTATCAGAATGTCACTAGTTAGTCACTTCTAGTCTATGTCAGCTTTAGTAGCCTATCAGAATGTCACTAGTTAGTCACTTCTAGTCTATGTCAGCTTTAGTAGCCTATCAGAATGTCACTAGTTAGTCACTTCTAGTCTATGTCAGCTTTAGTAGCCTATCAGAATGTCACTAGTTAGTCACTTCTAGTCTATGTCAGCTTTAGTAGCCTATCAGAATGTCACTAGTTAGTCACTTCTAGTCTATGTCAGCTTTAGTAGCCTATCAGAATGTCACTAGTTAGTCACTTCTAGTCTATGTCAGCTTTAGTAGCCTATCAGAATGTCACTAGTTAGTCACTTCTAGTCTATGTCAGCTTTAGTAGCCTATCAGAATGTCACTAGTTAGTCACTTCTAGTCTATGTCAGCTTTAGTAGCCTATCAGAATGTCACTAGTTAGTCACTTCTAGTCTATGTCAGCTTTAGTAGCCTATCAGAATGTCACTAGTTAGTCACTTCTAGTCTATGTCAGCTTTAGTAGCCTATCAGAATGTCACTAGTTAGTCACTTCTAGTCTATGTCAGCTTTAGTAGCCTATCAGAATGTCACTAGTTAGTCACTTCTAGTCTATGTCAGCTTTAGTAGCCTATCAGAATGTCACTAGTTTCATGTTTTTTCGTGCAGGTGTCTTACTTCCCGTGTAGCACTCCAATGTCTCCACGTATTCCGTCTAGTCTCGTTACTTCCCGTGTAGCACTCCAATGTCTCCACGTATTCCGTCTAGTCTCGTTACTTCCTGTGTAGCACTCCAATGTCTCCACGTATTCCGTCTAGTCTCGTTACTTCCCGTGTAGCACTCCAATGTCTCCACGTATTCCATCTAGTCTCGTTACTTCCCGTGTAGCACTCCAATGTCTCCACGTATTCCGTCTAGTCTCGTTACTTCCTGTGTAGCACTCCAATGTCTCCACGTATTCCGTCTAGTCTCGTTACTTCCTGTGTAGCACTCCAATGTCTCCACGTATTCCGTCTAGTCTCGTTACTTCCTGTGTAGCACTCCAATGTCTCCACGTATTCCGTCTAGTCTCGTTACTTCCCGTGTAGCACTCCAATGTCTCCACGTATTCCGTCTAGTCTCGTTACTTCCCGTGTAGCACTCCAATGTCTCCACGTATTCCGTCTAGTCTCGTTACTTCCCGTGTAGCACTCCAATGTCTCCACGTATTCCGTCTAGTCTCGTTACTTCCAGTGTAGCACTCCAATGTCTCCACGTATTCCGTCTAGTCTCGTTACTTCCCGTGTAGCACTACAATGTCTCCACGTATTCCGTCTAGTCTCGTTACTTCCTGTGTAGCACTCCAATGTCTCCACGTATTCCGTCTAGTCTCGTTACTTCCCGTGTAGCACTCCAATGTCTCCACGTATTCCGTCTAGTCTCGTTACTTCCCGTGTAGCACTCCAATGTCTCCACGTATTCCGTCTAGTCTCGTTACTTCCCGTGTAGCACTCCAATGTCTCCACGTATTCCGTCTAGTCTCGTTACTTCCCGTGTAGCACTCCAATGTCTCCACGTATTCCGTCTAGTCTCGTTACTTCCCGTGTAGCACTCCAATGTCTCCACGTATTCCGTCTAGTCTCGTTACTTCCCGTGTAGCACTCCAATGTCTCCACGTATTCCGTCTAGTCTCGTTACTTCCCGTGTAGCACTCCAATGTCTCCACGTATTCCGTCTAGTCTCGTTACTTCCCGTGTAGCACTCCAATGTCTCCACGTATTCCGTCTAGTCTCGTTACTTCCCGTGTAGCACTCCAATGTCTCCACGTATTCCGTCTAGTCTCGTTACTTCCCGTGTAGCACTCCAATGTCTCCACGTATTCCGTCTAGTCTCGTTACTTCCTGTGTAGCACTCCAATGTCTCCACGTATTCCGTCTAGTCTCGTTACTTCCCGTGTAGCACTCCAATGTCTCCACGTATTCCGTCTAGTCTCGTTACTTCCCGTGTAGCACTCCAATGTCTCCACGTATTCCGTCTAGTCTCGTTACTTCCCGTGTAGCACTCCAATGTCTCCACGTATTCCGTCTAGTCTCGTTACTTCCCGTGTAGCACTCCAATGTCTCCACGTATTCCGTCTAGTCTCGTTACTTCCCGTGTAGCACTCCAATGTCTCCACGTATTCCGTCTAGTCTCGTTACTTCCCGTGTAGCACTCCAATGTCTCCACGTATTCCGTCTAGTCTCGTTACTTCCCGTGTAGCACTCCAATGTCTCCACGTATTCCGTCTAGTCTCGTTACTTCCCGTGTAGCACTCCAATGTCTCCACGTATTCCGTCTAGTCTCGTTACTTCCCGTGTAGCACTCCAATGTCTCCACGTATTCCGTCTAGTCTCGTTACTTCCTGTGTAGCACTCCAATGTCTCCACGTATTCCGTCTAGTCTCGTTACTTCCTGTGTAGCACTCCAATGTCTCCACGTATTCCGTCTAGTCTCGTTACTTCCTGTGTAGCACTCCAATGTCTCCACGTATTCCGTCTAGTCTCGTTACTTCCTGTGTAGCACTCCAATGTCTCCACGTATTCCGTCTAGTCTCGTTACTTCCTGTGTAGCACTCCAATGTCTCCACGTATTCCGTCTAGTCTCGTTACTTCCTGTGTAGCACTCCAATGTCTCCACGTATTCCGTCTAGTCTCGTTACTTCCTGTGTAGCACTCCAATGTCTCCACGTATTCCGTCTAGTCTCGTTACTTCCTGTGTAGCACTCCAATGTCTCCACGTATTCCGTCTAGTCTCGTTACTTCCTGTGTAGCACTCCAATGTCTCCACGTATTCCGTCTAGTCTCGTTACTTCCTGTGTAGCACTCCAATGTCTCCACGTATTCCGTCTAGTCTCGTTACTTCCTGTGTAGCACTCCAATGTCTCCACGTATTCCGTCTAGTCTCGTTACTTCCTGTGTAGCACTCCAATGTCTCCACGTATTCCGTCTAGTCTCGTTACTTCCTGTGTAGCACTCCAATGTCTCCACGTATTCCGTCTAGTCTCGTTACTTCCTGTGTAGCACTCCAATGTCTCCACGTATTCCGTCTAGTCTCGTTACTTCCTGTGTAGCACTCCAATGTCTCCACGTATTCCGTCTAGTCTCGTTACTTGCTGTTATGAAGTGAATTAAAAAAAAAACACATAAAGTACATCAAGTTGAAATGGGCGTTGACACATTCAATAAATTAACTGATACGAACTAGATTGATTAGCAAGTTAATTCATCACTCTGACCATGATGAACAACAATGTCTACGTCTCTATCTCAGACTCTCACTCACACACAGAGAGACTACTCACCTTTCCTCATTCTGTACAAACTCTTCCACTTCCACATGTTGTTTACTCTTCTCAGACAGGATCCTCCCTCTCTTGGTACATACCTCCCGACTCCTCCTGATCTTCTCGGAGGCCGAGGAGAATCTATCCCTGGAGATAGGTTTGCTCATCTTCAGAGATGTCCACAATTGTACTAGAGTGTTCACAATTAGCAATCCATGGATATCACAAGACCATTACAGTGACAGTTCACATTGTCGTGTCTCTAGAGAACTACTGTTTGTTCAGAAATATCCACAACTGTAGTCTAGTATGCCTACATTTAGCAATCTTTTAAGAGTACACCAAAAGACAGGTCACATTGTGTGTTTCTAAATATGTACTAGATTCATTCCTCTATCTCATATATCTCCACTAGTTAGAATGGCAATCATGCCAACACAGTAAAAAAAAGTGCATGCATCTCCTCGAAAGGCCGGATCCAAACAGTTCAATAGCCTCTCGGCTTAACACTTGGCCAAGTAAAACAAAGCTCTTGTAACAAGAGGTTTCAACCAAGAGACAGCTACAAACAACATTCCGAACTAGAGGCTCACTAAGGCTATGCCATTCTAAACAATCGATCCCATTCCGAGCTGTCTAACTGCAGACAAAATACGAGCCACTGATTTTGTTTGAATAATTAATGTTTATTTATAGTGAAAGCGTGTGTGTATGTGGTGATGTGCGTGTGTGATTGTGTGTGTGGTAGTATGTTGATGAGCGGAATCCATTACACAGAGCTGTATTAGTAAAAATTGGCACTGCTTACTTCTGTTCATATTCTTCCAACGCCACGCTTCATAACTCCCCCTTGGACCAGTTCCCTATTTAGAGGCGACTTCCTACTTTAATCAAAATGTTTGACAAAACACGTTTAAAACCAGGATTATTAACTTGTATGCATCGTTTCAACATTTTTAAGAAGGTCGGAGGTCATTCTGTTTTATGACCAGCGAATTTTCATCTCCCCTTAGTTGTCAGCTGCCGTAGTGACAAGCTGGGTTACATTAAGTTAGGAGCTGGGGCTACAACGGAAAGGTCTTTCAGCCAGGCACTGCATCGTCAGGACGTGATTTAGTGTTCTTTCACTTCCGCCGTTCAAGTTACACACGTGCACGCGTGCTAGCTGTCTGGGCAGGTGTGCGTGTTTTATTAAGAGCCGGTGCAGCCTATCTAGTGCTAGGCCTGGTGCTACTCAGAGGTGTACGGCTACACAGCTCTAAACGTGAAATGCAAGAGAAACGTCATGCTATGTTTCCACGTGATCCATCGCCTAACACTATGGGTGAGCACGAGAGTTCCTGTATCAGTGATACTCACGTGGCCAGAGTGACCGATAGATTACAGTATCCCATCAAAGAGAATACAGTGACTCATTTAAATGACAGTCCTAGCTACGTGAATGTGAGTAGCTTGACTGGACTGGTCGAGCAGATACAAAGCTCACACACACGTGAACCAGCAGCACGTTAGTACATGTGTCACTCCGCAGGCATAGACAATCTGAAGATGTTATTCAATGCAATAGTGATAGTTCCAAATACTAATTGTGTACGTGAACTTAACAAAAGCAAGCATAATAGATCAATAGAACCAAACCGTCAAGCCAAGTCAACTTAAGTGACATTGTTTACTGTTTACTATCATAGTAGTCATAGTTAAACTTTAAGGTCAGAGCTTGAAAACTACACAAACACGCTTGGTCCTACGGGTTCAATTTGTTGAGCTTTCATTCACACGCTTTATAAACTAACCCAAGAAATAACTCAGTGACTGAATGGAAATGCTCTCTTGTATAGGAATAAAAAGCCACTATATCCTTTGTCAACCGATGATCGCAGCTCCCCTGCCCCTTTATCCGGCATTGAATCTATCTTTAACTACACGAGTCAAGTAGATATTCATAATACTTTATAAAAAAAATACAATAAGTCAATTGTATTTTATGAGTTTACCTCCTAGCATACACTAACCATACGTGACTTGAGCCAATGATGTGTTGGCTAGACTATAAACTTAAACACACACACGACGTAGGCGAACAAACAAACCAACTAATATAAAAAAAACACACAGGTTCACAACATCGTGTCTACACTAAACATCAGGCTGCAGTAAATATAGCGTCACAAGAACTTTCCGTACAAGTGAAATAGTCCGCGTACACCCAGATGTGATGTTTTAATGGGATTATTTCACTGCGCTACGTCTACCAAGTTGGCCATAAACATGTTCCAGATATCACTCTGACCATCACGATAACAGGGCACACCACCCTGCCTGCTTTATCTGCACCAACTTTGAAAAGCGGGGCAGTACACTGGCTATATAAAAGAGCAGCCGGGCCCAGAGGTGGACACTTACTACATAAATACATCCAGGACCGTAGAACGAATTTAATCTCAAGACTAGCATCGGGTCTCCTATCATCTTGTGAAAAGTACGAAGTACTCACGATTCTCAAGTGTGGGGACAGAAACTAGAGAGAAAACAACACAAGCCACTACATCAGCGAGTCTGTCAGAGTGAAATAGCAATAAACACAGGAGTGTTGTTCTAGTAACGTGGACTTACTGTCTGTGTGTATCTAGCCACAACACTCACTAACACACACACACAGACTGAATACAACTTCATGAAAAAGAGAAAAAGGAAATGAATTTGGGAGAAGTAAAAAAAAAAGCCAAACCAGCAAAATAGTGGGGGGGGGGGGGGGGGGGGGGGGGAGGGGGAGGCCATGAAAGGTTGAACGTTCAACTGGCACGAATCCAAACGTGAGCTGACTTAGCGTACTCATCGGAGCATGCAGCAGACTAAGCTGGTAGACTGACTGTTTTATGGTATCTACTTATTGAACAGGTAAAGAGAGGCTTTAATGGGAGGGGGAGGTCCATAATAATGACTAGTTGTTCCTGCTATCCAGAAATGTTTCCTAGTACCATTACCAAGTACAAACAAAACAACAATAAATTGGCCCAAACTGTTAAGGGGTAATATAGTTGTAGACTATCACGACAAGCTCAGGGAGAAGAAGTAACAGCACTATCGTGAGTCTTCCTAGTGAAGTCAAATAGTTTCCTTCCAAACAAAGTCCTGCTGCGACTAGTTTCATTCAAAACATTCGAACAGCTATAAGGTCCCGTAGTTGAGCAGAGTCTGAATTTCAACGTCAGAATGATGGTGATGACGTATATGTTAATGTACAAACAACTTTCCGATGAAATACATGCGCATGTACATGACGTTTCCAAAGACATACAAGCGTATGGCGTAGTGACAAAGTTCAATGCAGATTAAGTGGCAAGGAGTATGAGAGTTAAGACAAATTAGAACTCGGGCCAATTAACGTTTTGAAACATTAGTAACTAGTGAGACTAACTAACTGACAGTTATTTGTCAGCGTGAGTGTAGCTAACTTGATCCTAAAACTAGCTGCACGGAACTAGTGTAAACCAACACGTTAGCTCGTTGCTTGCTGGGCTGAGTTGAAGATGAACCAAAGACAAGTGGCCGGCTCGTCTTCCAAGTGGCGAGGGGTCCTGAGTTTCTAACCTTCCATTTCCTTTTTCGGCGTGGACAGGTCCTGGTCCACATCAAAACATTTTGGCCTGAGGTCAAGTGGAGGAATGGGGGACAGTCAGGTCAATGGTCAAACAGGGCTAAGTGGTGAGCATAATGGACAGTCAAGTCAGAGGTCAAACAGGATATAGGTGGTGAGTATATTGGAAAGATTTGTAGTCAGCGGCCATGTAGAGAGAGGTAGGTGAGAAGTCCATTGTACTGATGCTTTAAAATAAGCCCACAAGTTTTCCTTTTCCAAATCACGACTTCGTTACTAAGTTATCATCATTTTCATCTTATAGACACACTAACAGCAAATGCGTCGGGAGAATGAACTCAGAACATTGGAAAATCTACTTGGGTAATTAGTCTTCTGTAGATCTAACCACACATACTATGTGCTTAGCGTGTAAAACACTATTACAACAGAACACATCAAAGACACATATATATACAGCAGACACACACGCACGGACAGGTAAGTAATTCAATACTGGCGAGATGTGTGGGAAAATACAAGAAATGGAAGAGTTCGCTCTTCTTTTTTGGAAAACAGGGGAGGGTGTTTTAAAAAAAAAAGGGGGGGGGGGGGGTATACCACAGGTAAAATGGAATGCATAGCGAGTAAAACAGTCAAAAGGCTAAGAAGAAGTTGAGTCTCTACCACATTAACTGAGCAGCCTAAAAGAGCCGATATGGAGGTCAGGCTATCTCAGACTAAAACTGGTAATCGAAGATCAAGTCTCCATAAAGTATACCATCTTGCCTAAAACACGGTGATACATGTATTAGTGTGAGGTTTTATTCTTCCTCTGATACTTGCCTTTGTAACTCCTCCATTAGCCACATGTTTGGGAGGAGAGACGAGACGTCATACACTATGTTTCACAATCTCACCCTACAGACAGAGATGTAGCATTAAGATAAAGAGAGGATTGTCTTAACCTAATTTGTCTTGGTTACTAATGAGCTCCCACTCAGTTCTTCTCTTCAGTTTCCGGTGAGTCAGTGTGTAACCTAAGAGCCATGATATGCACAGGACTAAGGCTGACAAGCCAAATAAATCAAGTTCAAACCTTGTGTTCGTTGCTATTGGTGGTTATTCCATTTAACATGTTGTTTTTTTCCAAATGCCTAATAAACTTTACTTAAAGCTTAGAGAGGACGCCAGTGTTATTGAGCTTTAGATAATGAAACATGTCCTATGACCATCAGCTGTCTAAAAAATGTGTCTTCAAGAGCCAAGTGAAATGGATTCGAGTAGAAGAGCAGTAACTCTTAGAATAGAACAGTCCAACAAGTCACTCAATAGAACCACATAGAGTTCTACTTCCAGTACGAGGCTAGGCTGTGAGGTCACGTTCTCCAGACACAGGGTACACTATCAGGTCCATGGCCTGGAGGAGGATGGGCCAGCTAGTTAGAAATGTCACATTCTGCCAGCTGACCTTTCCATCCATGACACTCATTAGGACTGGGGAGAGACAGGGAATAACAGCGGAACATGTCCATAATGTAGAGGTGAACAAGACGACTGCAGCACAGGCTTCATGCATCAAGCAGCACGTACAGTATCAGTGAAGTCTCTGGTAGTCAACAAAACAAAGCTCTCACTCTCTCTCTCTCTCTTGCTTTCTCTCTCTCTCTCTCGTTTGAAGATGTAGACAAGAATTCGGTATTGGAAAAAAGATTCACTAAAAGTTGACGGAATAATGGTTGTAGAGCTAAGTGACCAAACAATATTTGACTTTGATGTACTGGCCAAAAGTGAGGGCAGTTGCTCGTTCTGCTGACCATAAATCATTAATGATTGTTGAGATCAGAAAGAAATGAGCTTGACATCCTATGCTTGTTGTCATATATTTGTCCACAAGGCACTATCCAGGACAGCATTGTTATTTAAATGTCCACGATCTGTACTCGAAAGGCCACTTTTGCAATTCATTTGTCCGAATTTCGATCGTTGGAATTCCACTTTCCAAAGCAACAATGTAATTTATATATGTCCTAAATTCCGGTGTGGCGTCGTGCACCATCAACAATGTGAACGGTTTTTTTTTTTTTGTTTTGTTTTGTTTTTGTTGATGTTGAAGACGTAGGTTTTCATTGACCTGATTAGCAGCAGAAGAAGGGGAGTGAATAGCGATAAAGTAGAAGTTTATTTCCCTTGAATGTTTGAGTACAGGTGTACACAAAGCTGGAGGCCTTCTGAATGTTACAAGACCATAGAGCTCCACGATGTAAGGGAGACAACTTTCGTCTTCTTCGCACCAGCCGAAACACTCAAGAATTATGCAATGAAAGCAAACAAACAAAATCCTCGCACGCATTTGCCCAACGATCACCTTTCCCCCCCCCCCCCCCCCCGTTATGTTATGTACATTGAAAGAGATTACAGCTCAGCTACAAACTGCTGACAGGATGAAGGAGTAATGAACATCCACTTCTTTTCACTTTGATAAGCCTCAGTCTCTGCACACTGACTAGACAAAGTGAACACACAGCACTTAACAAGGCCATCGACCTTGAATTCAAACTACACAAAAGTCTAAATAAACTAGTTCCTAGGTCTCACCGTCAAATATCTTTTACCACAGCACTATTACTAACAATGAACATTTTACTAGAGTTTCACAAGTCCCTAACATGCGAATTAGCAATATCGATAGGGCCGCTAGGAGGAACAAAAATATATGGCAACCTAAAATAAAATGTATCCAATATATGAATATAATGAACTGTTGGATGAAATGAACAGGTCGATTATTTGATATCAATATACCATTACATTTTGATTGAATTTTGTTTAATGTCGAAATTTCTCTAAGAAATAGCAAGCCCCATCCCATCCCCCGCTTTTTTTTCCCCTTTCCATTTTCTTTTCATTGTTAAAATTATTAAGGGGGAGTAACCTATACATATTTTTCAGTCAACATGCCCAACATGGTTGTTTCCCTTACAATTGAGCTCTTGTTATGCACAGCTTCTACAGTTCAATGAGTACACCTTGTCCATTCGTTTTCTACATACCAAGTCTCCTGTAGGAAACTTTCCATAATAAAGGTGTTGCTAATGAAAAAGTATTGATAATTTATGCATGTTATTAGGGTCACAGAGATGTGTTGCTTCATCCAGATGCATTCTCTGATTACAAATTGGTTCATAATGTTGTGCTTGAAAAGTTCTCACACAAAGACACGCTTACAGACAGAGACAGAACAACACTAAAATATGCCTACTTGAATACATAGGAACACACAAACATAATGAATTGGGAAAGACAATAACAATAAAAACTCTATCTGCTGTACTGAATAGACAATACGAGGAATATTTGGCGGGTTAGGCTGGGGGGTGATAAGTACTTACGTGTCATTCTCCGACAGGTTTGGACTAGACCGCTTTCTGTCGAGTTTTGTGGCACTTTTGGTTCTTTTCAAATTATTCTTAAATCCTTTTTTAGTGAACAAGTTCTGAAACAAAGATGTCAGCCATGCCAGAGATATAGTAAGAACATATTATCATATTTATGTCGTACAGACGTGACTTCAAAAAAGAAGATCATTACGTCCTAGGCGTGTTCCTTAGTCAATCTAGTCGTGCATGTTAATCAATGACTTAAATTCTGCCATGTCACTGGTTTTCCTGATTGGCTTAGGCAACCCATTCCATGCTCTAATAGCACTAAAGCAGAGGGAGCATTTGTATAAATTTGTTCTAGCGCATGGAACAAGGAATGTGCATTTATCTTTGTGTCTTTCTGAATATTCCATTAGGTTTTGTTTTGTACTTGAAGACTATGATTTTATTTATGTGTTTTATTTATAATTGCTACTTTAATTTTAAGTCTTCTATCCTGAAGACTTTTTAAATTTAGTGATTTTACTAAAGGTTTTACTATAGTCAAATGTGAATATTCGTTCGTTATGAACCTCACAGCTCTGTTTTGTGTCTGCTCCATGACATGACAGTATGACATCAAATATAGCTTATATTAGTCACCAATTTAAGTTGAATTGAAACAGTCCCAATCATACTCTAAACAGTTCTATATTTCTTCTATGTTGTTTATGGAGTTCGCCCCCCCCCCCCCAAATCGTATCTTTAAGTAATACCACCACCATTCCTCCCCCCCCCCTTTTTCTATCACTTACCGCCAACTTTGACGTGGTGGACACTGACTCGGTGCTGCCATTGTAAGGTGACACTAGGGGGAGGCTACCCCTCCTCTCTGTGTCCCACTCGCTCAAGTGAAGAGTCTGGAGAAATAAGAAATTCACTTCATTAGCCTGTAAGTTTGACTATTAGATCCGTTAATAGGTAGGTCTACGCACGCGCCATGCTTTCAGCCTACTAATCAAGAACTTAGGGAACAATGGAAACTGGTGCCCAACCTTTAGTGACCTTGGGGTCATTCCAATTCCCACCAAACATGTCAT